>JAOEHY010012906.1:0-18131 GCA_025447955.1 Psilopsiagon aurifrons
GTTGAGCCTGGAGAAGAGAAGGCTGTGTGGAGACCTCATAGCAGCCTTCCAATATCTGAAGGGGGCCTATAGGGATGATGGGGAGGGACTCTTCATTAGGGCCTATAGTGATGGGACAAGGAGTAACGGGTTCAAACTTAAACAGGGGAAGTTTAGATTGGATACGAGGAAGAAATCTCTACTGTGAGGGTGGTGGCACTGGAATGGGTTTCCCAGGGAAGTTGTGAATGCTCCATTCCTGGCTGTGTTCAAGGCCAGGTTGGACATAGCCTTAGGTGATATGGTTTAGTGTGAGGTGCCCCTGCCTATGGCAGGTGGGTTGGAAGTAGGTGATCTTAAGGTCCTTTCCAGCCGTAACTATTCTGTGATTCTATGTTACCTATGGGCATGTGGTCTTTGGGAAGAGGTTGACTTCTCCTAGTCTGGCAAAAGGCCAAGGGTAGTAAGAGTGGCAGCCTGCTACAACTTGGAGAATGGTTTTAAAGCCAATGAAGGTAAGCCGTACTAATATATATTACTGTGGTTACTGATTTGTGTTCAGGGATGCAATTGTTTTAATTTCTTTTGGGCACATTATTCAGTTTTGGATAAAAATGGTTTGTTTGCTTTTTCACATTCACATCTCTTCATTTTGTTAGAAAAAGCAAAGCTGCAAAAAAAAGCACTGAAAAGGATGGCAGCCTGCCAACATGGCACACAGGGGAACAACAAACTTTAAGTCATTGAAAAGCTTTAGGACTAATTCCACCAAAGAACAGACTGTTGAATATGTTCCAGATCAAATCTTGGAACAGATCATGATATTTTCATTTTTAATATGCATAATAAAATCAAAATACAGAGATACTTTTACATGCTACAAAGATTTACTTCAACTGTAGTTTAAACAATAACTGAATAGGGCTTGGGAGCATTATTCCTTTTCCCTAAGAAACAAGGGTATAATTTTGAAGTTATTAAAACAAGTGTCAGTATATGACAATGAAAATATACATCTGCAGTACTGCAAATCATTAGATTTGCTCTGAAGTGAACGTGGGGGCAAATCAGTAATCTAGAAGCTTGGATGTGCTCTAGGTCACATAAGTGTTTATTCCACCATACGTCCCTTGCATAATAGTACCAAAAAACCCAGGAGACGACCAAGTACTGTCAGAAACCAAACCCAAAGTCAGCTGTGTGTAAGCAATCTGCCTGGTTCTATGTTGTGAAAGTACTTTATTTGTTGTTAGCAGCTGCTATGTTTTTGCAGAAAGTGAGAGAGTAATCCAATGTGCCAACACTAAGCAACACTTCTTGGTTAAAATTAGAGAGTTATATAGAGAAATTAATGTTATTTTGAAATCCACATTTATTTTCAAACTACAGAGATTCATTTTCACACATAGATGTATTCACACAACCCTAAAACTTGTTGAAAGCTATTGAAAATTTGGATTTTTGGAATCCTTTTTCTGTGGAGGAAAGAAGGGACTAATGTACAAACATCTGCATTTTCATTTCTTCAGAAATCAGACACTGGTATTGTCAAGTAAGAACTCGGGAAATGGCACTGGGCATCCTTATTCAGGCTTCCATAATAGAAGTACTTGCATCCAAATTTAGTAGCAGAGGAAAGCCAAATTGAATAGTGGTGACCATCTATTAAGCATTTTGGCTTAAGAAACAAAGGATGACATGTCACCCTTGTTCTGAAATCTGTCTCAGATGTTATTTATGCTATATGGCAAGAAATTATGTTGAACAAGCAAAAATTTCAGGGAAAAACTTCATGAAATGCAGTAGTTGTCTATTCTAACTGCTATATCAAGGTTACATTTCATGAATCTTGGGATTTGAACTCTCATAACTGAGTACAGAAATAAATTGAAAAATTCAGCCTATGTCTTTTTGCATTGCTTCTCAGAGAAATATAATGAAGCATTCAGAGAAGTATAATGAACTGCATCAGTTTAGTGTGGATATTCCCACTCAGGACAGCAATAGGGAGAGTGTAACCTGGGTAATTTAGAGGCCAGATGTTTTAGTATTATTGAGGTCGTTTAACAGGGTCATCCTCCAGGGGTTTTGGCGTACTTTGGCTATCACAGCATACTTAACTCCTTAACTTTTCTCGCTGCTGGGGTTGAGACACATTGAACAATTTGAAGGAAAGTATAAAATGATAATTGCAATTAATTCAAAAATTAAGATTGGGGTTTACCTCTTAATGTAAATAAAATGCTATCCATAGAATTTCTCTGTCACACAGATGGGGCAATATCTCCAATATAGACTGGTGGTTGTCAGAAAAGACCTCTAGTTTCAGCCCTGGTTTTCTATTTTTCTCAAACATAACAGGATTTATTTACTGGCTTATGGGAGGTTTTCCTGAGCAGCTCAGAGAAATATTGGACAAACTGACACTTCCATTGAGAGGCCCTTCCAAGTGTACTTGCTGTCTAAATGAATGATATTTGGAACATACTAATTTTAAGCAACAGATGTAACTTCTGTTATTTTAAAATACAGTTTGCTTATGATGTTGATTCCTTGAAGTGTTTGTAATGTATCATGGTGTTGTGGTTTAAGCTGAGCTGGTAACTCAGAACCATGCAGCTGCTTGCTCACTCTCCCCTCTTCTTCTCCCCTGCTCCCGGAGGGATGGGGAAGAGAATCGAAACAGTGTAAATCCCACGGGCTGAAATAAGAACAGTTCAGTAACTAAGGTGTAATACAAAACCATTACTACTACCACTAGTAATAACCATGATAAGGGAAATATCAAGAGGAGATAATATAAAACTAAAAGGGGAAAGGGAGAAAAGAAACAATAAACACAAGTGATGCACAATACAGTTGCTTACCACCTGCAGACCGATACCCAGCCCAACCTGAGCAGTGATCGGCCCTTTCTGGGTAGGTCCCCCAGTTTATATATTGGACATGTGACATGCCACGGTATGGAACACACCTTTGGCTTCCTGCATCCCTCCTCACTGGCAGAGCATGGGGCTGAAAAGTCCTTCATCAGAGTAAGCATTACTTAGCAACAACTAAAAACATCAGTGTGTTATCAGCATTACTCTTAGGCTAAAATTGAAAACACCACACTGAACCAGCTACTGAGAAGGAGAAAAATAACTGTTACAGCTGAACCCAAGACTCGTGGTTAGTTAACAGTCAGGAATATATGTTTTGTTCTACAGCATGCTGAACATTGTTTAAAACATCACAGATACACAGCTTGCTTTTCTCAGCTGTAGTCAGAGGAACAAGCTACAGCTGACATCTCATGAACAGCAGTGTGAATTAGTCATAGAGGATATGCTAGTCAGGCTTTGAGTAGGTTATTCTAGAACACTGTGGGCCTGAATTATCTCACTATTAGACCTAACATGGAGACGTCACTTGTGTATGATGTATTTGTAATTCTTGAAAAATAGTTTAATAAATTAAAGACTTCATAAGTCCTCTTTAGTCTTTAATAATTAAAAGAAATTTTAATTTTCTTAGGAAGTAATGGGAATAGACAAAGCAGACAATGGATAGAATAAATCAACATGATGAATTAATTAATGGCTCACAAGGGATCTTAAATTAGGTCACCTCTTAAAATGTGTCAGATGGTTATTTGCTTCTAACTCATATTAGGAGAACCTAGAGAACTTTTCAAACCTCAACCTTTCCCGCAAAAGCCACACAGAAGTGCAGGGGCATCATCTAGAAAGAAGACTAATAGGAGGACAAAGCTTGCTTAGGTTTTGTTTAGATAATTCACAAGAAAGCCATCCACAGTACAGAGCTGCAGATGGTATTACATTTGACTCCTGGGACTCCACTTGATGAAAAACTTCTGATCTTACCCATTGGCTTTCCAAGTGCATGTCCATCATGGTTTTCCTGCACTTTTAAGTCATTTCAGATTAAGCAATACAACTGGGAAGAGCTGCAACTAGTATGTATGAAGCTTTTAGTTCTTGTCAGCATGTGGCTCCCATTGGAGTTAATACATAGAACCTGTCCATATTAGCACAATGCAGGTGCAGAAGAATCAAAGCTCCTTTATTATTAATTCACTTGGATTTTCTTCCATAGGAAAGCTTGCCTTAGTGTACCATTTGATCTATCAGTAATGAATTCTGGGAGAACTATACTTGTTAGCATCTAATTAGACTTCTGGGGGTTTTATGTTTTCCTATCCATTTTCAAAACTTAGTTTAAATTACAGTTGTCTCAGAGAAGCGAGATGATCAACTACCTGAATGTGATCCTAGCAGTGTAATGGAGAAGCACAAAATTCCTGTGTTGCTTGGTTATTTGGGTCAGGAGGTTTTGCCTATAATTTCCTCACATTGAAGTGAAAGATTTTTTTTCTGTCTTTATCCTGTTGTATATGTTTCAGGAAGTGATCTTACACAGGTGCATGTTTCTGTTGTATTATAAAATGCTACTGGCTTGTGCAAATAATGACATATCCTAGCTCCTACAGGATATATGTCAAAATCGTCTTCATTGGCAGTTATATAGGTTTCTTTGAAATGAAATAACTTAGTTCAGGAGTCCAGGGCCTCTAACATAAGGAAAACTAGGATATAACTTAAGACCTTATGAGATGTGGCTTACCTGACTGGCAGCTGCAGCAGGAAACTCTTGCATTTCTGTGATTCAGAACTGAAACTGTGAGAGTCAGGATTGCAATGGCAAGATCATTCTCATGCAGATAGTGGGGAAAAAGTTAATACTATGGCATGTTAAGTACTTGCTTTTGAAAGCAGATAGCAATTTATAATTGACTTTTAAATGATGATTTGGTACCAATGCTTCTGTGTGTTTTAAAAACTAGAGAATGCTGGTTCTTTGTTAGGATTTTGATACACATGTGATACCATTCTCTAACCTAATATGTGAAGGAGGAGACTATATACTTGCCTCTGAAGTCTACTTTTATGTAGATGTAAATAAAAGGAGACCTAGTCTTGGATATAAGACAGAGTTCCTGTCACAGCCTGTTTGCAGCCCATCTCTTCTAGAGCTTTCCTGTAGCACATAGCAGGAAGAAGGGTGCACACTCATGTTATTGTACCTAGTCCACTGCTCCAAGCAAGTGATCTCTCTTTCCTGCCAGATTGGGGTGGCTGTGAGCTGTTACCAGCTGCTAATTGTTAAGCATGAGCTTGGAGTTACTACAGTTAGATGAAGGCCTTTGAATACCAGTAGGTCCGTGGAAGAGGGGAGCCAAAGCGATCAAGTCTACATCATATAAAGTCAAAACTGTGATTTTAAGAATTGCAGTAAATTTTGGGGAGCTATGCCTCTACTCTTATTCCATTTCTAGAGTCTTTCTGAAGTTGTATTACTTCACCTCCATGAAGCTGGTGTCTGTTTTCAATTAATTCTGTGAGTTTGAAAAGCTTTTTACTTGCCCTTTTTTCCCCCTTTAAATCAGTAGTAGTAGAAACTGGTTCATTATTTTGTTGCCCTTTTTTTTTTAATCATTAAATACACTTAAAATTAATGTAATCCAATTTCTATAGCTAATCTCACTCTTCATTAAAAGTAGCATTATCAGGAGAGTGCATAAAGTCTACTTTATTTATTTATTTCTTTCTTGAAATATTTCTTTTTATTAGATTCTTAGAAATGGTTTTCATCATAAAAATGTTTTTACTTCAAAAGAATGTAGTTTTAATGTTACCGAAGAGCATAAGACTATCTCAAATGGGCAGATGTGAGGAAAGAGAAAATAAGCAGAAGAAACAACCATGAAGTGAAAATGAAGACATTCTGTAATGGACTCCTAGGAGTTAATTTTATTTTGTGTAGTTGGGTTCAAGTGAATAAAATACTTGTTGCCATGAAGAGCTTAAGTAAATGCAGAGATAAGATAGTTACAAATTATATCCTGGAAGTTGGAACAGAAGAAATTTGACTTGTAAAGACAGCAGAGCTCATTGTTTTATGAAAACAGTGAACATAGCACGAGGCAGAGCTCATTGTTTTATGAAAACAGTGAACATAGCACTTAGAAGAATATATGTGGATTGTGCGCACCCTGTTCTGATATGGGGCCTTGCCTTCCACAGGCAGAGCTGGGCATGTGCCTTAGAAGCATGTTAGAAGGGCTGAAAATAGTGTGTTATATAGCATCTGTTTGTAATACTAATAGGTACCCTTGGACATCTTTAATGTAAGATTGCACTGCTGGGATTTTTTTTATGGTATATCTTGGTCATACTGAAAAGAGGCTAGAATTAGTTGGAATTTTATAAGGGAATCAGTATACTTCATGGAAAAGTATACTCTTTATAAAGTATACTTTCACATTCTGGAAAAGAGCTATGTCAGAGACTGCTATTCTAAAAGACTTTTTTTTTATCAGCACTACTGATGGCAAATGTTTGAGTCGGTGTCACTGAATATACCACTGAAAGTATATTTAAATTTAAAAGTAGACATGAATGTATATACAAAATGATCACATTCAGTAACTTATAAACAGGAAAAAAGGTGCTGATGATTCCTGAGTTAGTGGAAAGTAGTTCAAGGACAGAAAGAACAGAAATTCTGCTGCTTGCAGATTTATTTATTTATTTAGTACTTAATCATTTGGGATTGCTTTTTAAACAAACTGTTTACAAAAGAGTTGGTGGATTAGCATTCTTTGTTTGATGCAAAACCACAAATGTCACCCTTTTTCTTGCATCCTCCAGAAGGTGGAGGGAGTGCTGTCTCAGGAAAGGGAAAGGCAGCTGTTTGTGCTTCAAGGGCATTGTTTGAAATCTGACATCAAGCAGAGAGCTCTGACAAGGAGCTGGCAGGAAATTAGGTTTGACAGCTCGTGGTAAGTGTAAATGGAGACAGAATGAGGGCTTACCGAGTGTGCCATGGAAGTCACTCATGTTTTTGCTTCTGAAGGTGACATCATTCATGATGGCATCCAAATATGATTTATGAAATTAATTATTAATGATTGTCAAGCTTTAAGAAAACCAGATATAGAAAGCTGTGGACTGTCAGTAGACTATGGAGCCTACTGCTTGAATCAGGAATCTGAAATGCAACACAAGTACTGCTCTTTTGTGTTGCTAGCATTGCTTTTGGAGAATGGAGATAGCAGAGGTGGTACAGGACTTTAGGGCAGTGCTTAGTTTAATTGTGCAGGTTACATGCACAGATGTCTATCCCAGAGAATATTTGAGTGTTTTCTGAACTTTATGAACTTGCATAAAAACTCTTCCAAATACATGCCTCATTTTGTAGCATAGTTGTAGCTGCTCACACTGTGGCCATCCGCAGAATAGCTTTGAAAAAGAGCAGAAGCAATAATGGTTAATTGAAACTTGAAGAATGAGAGAATAGAGGGACTGGCTTTGGATATTTTATATCAATATCAGATTTAATAACTTATTTTTTAAAAGTCATTGACAGGCAAGTGTACATGACTTCTATGATATGCACAGTTAAAAAAACCATCCATGACAAATCCAGAAAAAGTCCTGATCAAGTAAAACATTGTAGAGTTTCAGCTGAGTACTGGAATTGTATTTCTTTTTCTTAGATCCAGAGCCTCTTAAAAAAGCCTTTGGATACTCCTTTCTCTTCTCTGAAGTTTTCACATTTCATTCTTGATGTAATTTAGAAATTAGGGGCTGGGATCTGGCCACCAAACTGATGGGTTTTAAAAACATCCTACTAAAAAAAATTTAAAAAAACCTTACAAGTGATAAGTAATACATCTAAATATGTAATAAAAAGACCAAATATATTCAGTTTGTGCTTCAGTTAGCTGCTAGGTTGATGGACTCCTTAGTGATTATCAGAGGATGGTCAGTAAAAGCCACAACTAAAAGTATTAATTCCCTCTTGCACCCATTCGAGGAAGACTTAATTAATTCTTTCAGTTTTTTCACTCGCATTGTTGGGCAAGTCACTACTTTCTTGTAGGTGCTCTAAATGGCACGCTCCAGTTGCTTCACTTTAAACCCTACAAGTTTGGGACTTTATGCATAGCTTGAGAAAGTGTTGGAGAATGTGTGAAGCTGTACAATAGTGAGATTAAGACATAGATATAGTCCTGTTTGGAGAGGGGTAAATTCACAGCAAAGCAATTCATATTACATAATGAAGATGGAAGATTCTTAAAATGGGGTATTTTGTGCTTCTGGTTTCCCAGTCAGTTTTCAATGGTTATGCTGACTGTAAGCACAGCCCTTTCCTACCCTCTTGCCCTGTTTCTTGGGCGCTTCATGTTCAGCTGTAGGCATGGTTCCAGAATGGCACTTTAGTAGCTCCCATCTCCTAAGAGAATGGATCATATTTGGTTTCTCTCCTCCTTGTAAATAAAAGAGCTAATTCAGGAAATAGTGGGCTTTGGCTTGCTGGCGTTACAGACCAAATGAATACAAACTGAAATACTTGAGATGTAGGTAGATTTGTTTAATCATGTGAAAGTAGCAATGGCTGGTACCTCTTCTGTTCTGTGTTTGTGCAGCATGTAAGCTTCTGCAAAACTCATTTTTGCCTGTATTCTGTAGCTGTCTGTATGTTTGGTGCTCAGAATGCCATTTCTACTTTAGGATTTTTATGTTATTCCTACTTCAGAATTTATTTTTTATGTAACCTTGGCTAAGTCCTGGAAATAGGCAGAATGAGATTAGTAACGTAACCCTCCTCCAGACCTGCTCAGGCAAGTCTAGAGGAGAGTCACCAAGATGCTCTGAGGCTGGAGTGCTTCCCATACGGATATAAGCCGAGAGCTGGACTTGAGCTTGTTCAGCCTGGAGAAGGTGCCAGGGAGGTCTCAGAGCAGCTTCCAGTACATAAAGGGGCCGACAAGGAAGCTAGAGGGGTTTTTTTGACAAGGGCCTGTAGTGACAGGACAGGGGTGTTGTTTTTCCTAGCTAACAGGACATTCTTTTTGCCTGGCATTTCCGTAAGTTTAAAAGGCCATGCAGATGGACAGTTAGAATTAGGTTGCTTTAGAATGTGCTCATATTGTGCTTAAGAAAGTGTACTTCTCTGAACACACTCTGATTTTTAGTCTTATTAGTCCTTCAGTAGTTGATGAAATACCACATTTCATAAATGATTTCATATATGAATGTGTCAATATTACTTATAAACTTCTATTTTTCAAACAAAGGTTCTTGCTGCTTTAAGTCTGTTGCATAATCCTAAAATGTATGTGTTGCTGTTTTGATGCTCTCCATGTTTCATGGGAGGGTCTGGATGAAAAATACTTTGATCTCTCAGAGTTTTGTTTTTTTTTTTTTCTTGTTGTGATGTTCTGTTTGCCATTCTGGTATTCCAAATGTTATGCACAAAGTGGATTACAGGGCATTAGAGAAAATGTCTGGGGAGTTTCACAGTAGGAAGCTGAATGAAGCTTACTCATTTGAAAATTTGTTGTTGGAAAAGGCAAATAAAAATATTCCTTGCCCTTGTGGTAGAAATCCCCATATTTTCTTCCTGTCCATCTGAGATCAGCTATATATTGTATCGATTTTATTCCAGTCAGAATTCTGGGTGTTATAAAAGCTGGTGTTAGTCTGGAAAATTGAAAGAAACCAGGATGCTGAAATCATTTCCTATATAGTAAAAACAAATAATAATGTCTGACACTTTATAAATACATCTGATATGCCAAATCAGAATTAGACCATATATGCAACTGTAACTGTATTTAAAAAAAAAGGGGGGAGAGGGAGGAAGAGGTGGAATTATGGAGGGATAAAGAAGGTAAATAATTGAGTTTTAATCTGTTTCCCTAGTTATTCTACCATGGACTGATATACACTTGTGGTAGCTAAAGCAACACCATATTAAGCGCATTTCTGATCATGTGGCATAATGCCCTGAGCTAAATGATTAACGGACATAGAGAGGTTGCTTCATTTTATATTGCCAACTTCCACAAGACAAATGAACCCTCTGCTTTAAATGTTTCTATTCTATTCATTCAAATGTTTCTATTCAGTTCTATTAAATAGAGGCAATTTTCTGGAAATAAGCAGGAAACACATGTGTAATAACCAGGAGATGTGAAGGTGAGTCTGTGGATATTTCTGAAGAAGAATGGATCTAGAAATATACAGGGAGAAATTTTACAAAATCATTCTGTCTTACCCTGTTTCTGGAAGGACTGCTTCATACAGATGTTTATGGCTGCTGATTTATTCTAAGCATCTGGTTTGCAGTCATTGACCAGATTGCTGGCAGCAGGAAGTTTGCTTGGCATCACTGTGATGGCAGGAACTAAATGGATTAAATGACCGTTTGAGAATTTACTGACTGTGTCAGCAACTGGTATACAACTCTTCACCTTTGTTTAGAACACTCACTTATTGTGTTACATTGAACAGATTTTTACCATAAATCACCCAAACTATTTATTTGAACAGAAATTTTCCTTTTTTTTTTTTTTAAGAAAAAGCTTTCAAAGCCTGTGTACATTTGAGATGTTTCACAAGTTTTTACTGGTGCTTTCTGATCTGTGTTTGTAGCCAATGGTAGGAAGATGGCACCAGTGAAACAAGAGTTAGTGCAAACCATGGAGCCACCTTCTACCCAGACTGCTGTGTCTCAGCAGCCTGGCATGGTTACACAAGCAAACACCCACCCTACAGCAGTGCTGTTAGCCATGCTTCTGTGTGTTCCAATATTTCGTTTCCTGACTAAGAAACCTTCTTATGAATGCAGTAACTGCACAGGCTGTCATTTTAAAAATTGTTTTATGATTGAGCTGCCTTTGCAGCATCAGCTACCTCAAATTGTTGTGGAGGTCTTTGTAGTAGGTCATTCTCATAACCCATTTCTACAATACATAAAAATCAGAAAGATTTTATCAATTCTTTACTTTAGCTGTTGCTTAGGATTTTCCTCAGAAATGGGATAACCCACATATGCACTTCCATTTGGTTCAGGCTTTCTTTTTGAGGTGTGGAGAACCCAAAATCTGATGCTGATGTTTCACAATGCTTACTCAATTTTTTGTGTAGCACACATTTAAGGTGTAGGTTTTAATTTGGCCATTGTATCAGAATATGTTTCTGTGACATAACACTTCTCACCACCTTTTCTTTGGGGGGTGGGAAGGGGGGTGGTAAATTTCCAACTGTGAATATACTGTAAGTTTTTTGTAGTTGTAATATGGTAGAGTAAGTAGCAATAGCACCGAAACATTTAGTGCTTGATGAGTTGCATCTGATCTGCAGCAGACAAAAATCATCTGTCACTTCTGCAGTGGATGCAGCAGTCAAAAATGTGTGTCACTACAATATTTCTTTTCTCTTTCAAGTCTCTATAAGTCAAAAATAGTAGTGACTTTGGAACAGAATTTTTTCAGACATAAAAAAGGAACAGGATGCATCTATTATTTGAGAGACTGAATGCATATAGTGGAAACTGAATTAGGTTTGAGGTTATGTCATCCTTCTCAAGCGGTAAAACAGTACCTCCTTTGCATTCAGTAAGCTGGTAGGTGTTGGAGAGTGAGTCCAGTCAGGCGTGCTGCCTTTATAGCCCTGCGTATTTTTATCCATTAGCCTTTTGTACTTCATAATGATTCACTGGTTTGTGTCTTTACTGTTCCTTTTTTATGTGCTAAGAATGTAAACAGATGTCACGAGATGCCTGACCGTGCATTAGGTAGTGAATGTACAAGCACTTCAATTTTCTGTGATGTTACTCTCTTGAATTCTGTACCAGTCAAGGCGAAATCAGAACACTTCCCAAATGACTTCAGAAAATTCTGTTTTTCGCAGTAAATGATGGTGTGCTTAACCTGGAAGCAGCTTTGTTTTGGCAGTAATGTGTAAGTTACTGCTTCCACCAAAATAGTTATTTTCCTGGGTTTCAAAGTGAGTACTGTAAGCTTTTCAAAGCTGATGTGCTTGCTGCCATTCTCCCAGGGAGTTTGCTTTTCACTTCAAGCATGAAATTAGTCATTAGGGTTTCAGTGAAGAGGAAGCCTAGTGAGAGCAAACAGTGACTGTAGCAGAAGTGAACATGGAGTTAGGAAATCAAGGGTCATACTTCAGAAATTTCATTGTCTCCCAGCATCGAAGGTTAAAACACCAGCTGCTGAAAATATTGTTTTAAATGTTTTTTAAACTCTCAGTTTTGCAAATGGTACTTAGTGATTGATTACGAAGCAGGAGAGAAAGGAATGGATGTGTTCAAATTAAAAGTAGTCCATTGCTCTAGATTTATCTGAGGGCTCATGTTCTACACAAAAAGAAGCGTAGAAGCCTACACTCTTTAAATGCTTAGCAGTGAACCATTTTATTATATATGGGGCATGCATATTTACATAAAAATAAAATTACAAGGATCCTGTTAAATTTATCCGAGAGCATAAAAGCGGTCTTCAATTGCAATAAAATGTTTTGAGAATGAGTAATGGTGCTGTTTAGATGAGGTTCTAAAACCCTTTAGGATTATCCAACTTCCATTTAAATTATGTAGTAACTGATGAGGCTGCTACAAGTATCAGATTTTTCTCTGCTTACTGATGCTAGACAATTCTCCTCAGCATGGTGTCTTCAAGCTCTCACTTACTTAATGATTCACTGTTCCAGTCAAGAAGAAAACAAGAACAAAAACCCCACAAAATAATTACCCAGCAGCTTTTTAAAATTAATTCACTTTGGATTTAAAAATTGCAGCAATAAATTACATATTGTGGATTCATTCCTCTCCATTTCTACCTGTGCCTTTTGCATTGCAATGTTGATGCCATGTAATTGAAGGGACTGAGGGTTGCCAGCAGACTTTTTTGAATGAAGTCTTAACAAGACTCAACAGCAGTTGTTACCGAGCACTTCAGATTTTGTCAGGAACCAGAACTGCATTTGAAAAGGGCTCGTAGTTCTCAATCAGCAGTGAACTGAGCTTTATCTTGAGAGGAAAAGCCTGCCTAATGCTATTTCAATGAGAAGGAAAATTTCTTTTGGCTCCAAAAGAAAATACTTAATTGACTGCATCAAAAAAGGGAGCTGCTAGGCCAGATCTCAGAGAAGCTGGAGTGGGTTTATGCAAACTGTCCTGTAAGTACATGCTGGTTGTGGAATTACAGGAGCTTTACCAGGGCCCTGAGGAAACCCTCTGAGGGCACAGCTCTTCTTCTAACCTGTCTCCCTTCCCTTGTGAGCAAGGAAAAAAGATGGGTTGTAAAAAAAAAAAAAAAAAGCAGCAAACTTTTATTATTCCTATTATTATATATATATATTAAAAGAAAAAAAACGTGGGGGCTTCCTCAAGGTCCTCTGATCTCAATGTACAATTGTACAGAGGTCATTCTTTTTAAGGATCTGCCTCAGGAAAGTGACAGAAAAGAAAGTCCACAAGAAATGTCTTTCCATTTAGATTTCTCCAGTACAGAGGAAAGCATATGCTCATAGAAATGCATCAGTGCCGCTGCTGAATATCAATAATGCATTGCTGCAGGTGCTGCAGGCTATGATAGTTTCAATATATTTGAACAGTCAGCTTCTGCCTTTTCTGAAGGGAACTCTGAATTATGGATAGGAACAAACCGTGCTTTCTGATGGCAACATTTCAGTAAAAGAACAAATTCTGCTCTTCAGAAACAGAGTCCATTTTTCAGAGTTTTCCGATGAAATATCAGAAGATGCAAATTTGGATAAATGAGAGATAATTTATAGCAAACTAAGTTTTGTTGCTCTAGGTTTGGTTTTTTTTTTATTATGACACAAATATATGTCAGTATTAATCTTCAGATAAGAATACTTTTTCCTCACAACTTGGTCTGCAGAATTTAAGCTGATCAATTTATAACATGGTCAGCAGCCAGTGAATCAATGCTGAGAAGCAATTCGTAACAGTCAGGATGAATTTGTATTACTGTTTAGCTGGGGGATGTATTCCTTTAAGGGAAAAAGCTGCTCTTATTCTTGCAGATGGGCTTCACTCTTTACTAAAATAAACCTTTCCTCTAAGGAGAAGGTGGAGAAAATCCCTTCAGAGAATCAGTAATTCTGATCTATCTTAAGTTACTTCCATTTTCTTCCTGGAACACACACACTGAACCGTGTTAACTGAGTCTTGTAAGTACAGCATTCCAGGGCAGGGTGCCTGGGAATTGAGAGCAGCACCTGCCTTTTATTCTGTGCATTTAGTTCTGAGGATCTGTAATATTTTAGAGAGAGATATTTGTTTCGCAGCTGGAGAACGACAAGAATTAAAGACAAAGAGCTGCACTTCAGAGTGTTATTAGGAATAACATGTAGAAATAGTTCTTCTTCACAGACATTGCTAAATCATGTGTTACGGCATTTCACTCTAGTTAGGAAAAAAACACCCAGATTAAATTAAGGGAATTTCTTACAGAAGCTTTTTCTCAGGACCGAGGATGAAACAGCTCCTATAATTAGGAATTAATAGGAATTGGGTGGTAAGGGGGAGAAGGCGGAAAAGTGGAAAAGGTCAACTAAAAACTACACTGTGATGTAGCTTATGAAATATGGAAGACACCACAAAGATTTAAACAGCTGCTTAATTTCTGTCAGCAACTGTTGCCTTTAGCATGTTGAAAGGTGCCCTATTTTTGCTAATAGCCAGCAATGCATTTGATGCATGCTAATTGTCAGGCTGTCTTAGAGATTTTTTTAGAAAACAGTACTACAGTAAAAAGATTAAATAAAAAAAAAAAAAAATCATTAAGGATAGTGAATTTGAATATTAAGACAGCCCAAATGGCTAGTTGGTATGAAGTAGGAACTCATACCACTACCTGTAAAGCAGCAGCATTGCACAAGGACTTCATATGCTGGTTGGGGATCTTGGAAAATTTATCTCCTAAAATTCGAGGTATCTCCAAAATCCAAAGAGAATTAAAATTACTAATCCCATATCAAATTTGAGCACAAACAAATGAAAGAGGGAATTACATAGCAGAAATGCATAAATGAGAATCATGATAAAATCGATGTGTTTACAAAATGCTAATGTGTACAGTTAATGTTATTTTTCTTTGATAAGGAAAGTGTATTTTTAAGAAAATGCAGTGGAATAAACCTGATCTGCTTGATCTTTCTGATGTTCAGAAATGCATCTCTCAGGGGTTTGGGTGGAAAATGATTGGTTAAACTGAAAAAGGCAAAGCTTATATAAATTAGGATTGATTATATGGTAGACAACAATGGTTTGTGTTAAAAGGCAGTGTCTTGGACTGAAAGTAAGTTACTTTTTTAAGATCTGCTGTATATGATGTTTTCTTTATTACCTTGGGTTGGGACAAATGTAAAGCATAACTGTAAAGACAGTCCAGAATATGTGTCAGTATTATGGGGATAAAATGTAATACCATTAAATATGAAGTCCCCAGTTCCATACTTAAATCTTGCAATAGAAGTTATCAGCTTCTTTTTTATTTCTTTTTTTCTAAAATGCATAATAATCTGCAAATGAAATAAATCAGAACTATTTTATACAGCTTGAGTATTGAAATTTCTACTATTATCTTGGTTCCCCACTGTAACTTAACATACGTCTCTTGATCATAACTTTCATTAGCAGCAACTGCTGAGAAAAATGAGGGTGAAAAATGACAGACCTCTTTGTTTCATGAGTGCCAGTACCAGCATGGAGAGAGCAGGCAGGTGCTGGCTCTGTCGGTGCAGGGAAGACCTTCCAGTCACTGTGACTGAAAGGCAAAGGGTTATAATAATCCACTGTCAGTGTAAGAACCAGCTGGAGTTCAAACTGCTGGTGCAAGAGTGTTTTTAAGGATTGTTGATGATTTAATGTTTAATAGAGGATAGATGGCATGGGCTGAAGATGTTTCAAATGGTATCCTTCACAATTAGAATGAATGAATGAATGACGTGCACTTTACATTTAGAATATTGGTTCTGAGCTCCCCAGTATGAGAGCAGGAAAAATTGAAAGATGGTAGCCAATGCATTAATTGACAGAAACTCACTGAGTTTGATTTCATGATACAGTACTTAGGTTTTTCATGCTGTGGACTTGATTTTTGTCCCCGTCTGTCTTTGTTTATGCAAGTAAAAAATTTGGTAAGGATATTTGACAATTTCTATTCACAAAGTACATATAAGTCTTGAGGTACATGTAATCTGTGATCCTGACAGGTAAGGGCTACAACCATGACACAGCAGAAAGTCAATCAGATGGCATCAAAAGCTGGACACAACTAGCGTATTTACTGAATCAAGTATACTTATCCTTGGCATTTCCTACACTTGGCCATTGCATAATAGTAGCCACAGGAGAAATGCGAAGGACCAGAAGAACTGCATTATAATGTGTAAAGAGTGTTTTCATATAAAAGATGAGGCTCAGGCTGTGCTCTCTATTTGTACTGGCTCATCGGAATTTGATCCTTAAAGGAAAATATTAGTCTCCTGAAGGTCCTTTCTATCTAGCTGGTTTATTAGAGGATATACCCCATTTTTTCCTCACCCTCAAACAAGAAGATGGTGGTATCCTTTTAGTTGTCTTTGTAGAATTAGTCTCATAACAGCCTAATAATAAAAGGAATGTAATGATAGTGAAGTAAATGCAGCCAGAATTCAACATCTTGATAGTATACCCAGAAAAAAGAAAAAACATTATCTTCACATTACTGTCATTTGTTTCAGCAGGCGTGATACACTCTAATTTGACCTATTTTCTGATATGCTTTATGTATCAGAGTGCTGATACTAAATATTTGTATTCACGGTTTGGCTGTATGACTAATTGAAGAAATTTGTAATCTTCTGGTCTCATGTTAGCATTACATTACATTGTTTCATATTAAATATGCTGCCTCTTTTAATCTGTGCATTACAGATGCTTATTTCTTTTCACATTCATGGTAGTATTATCCTATTAAGGGTATTTGTGTTTTCTTATTGTCTTTGTGAAGGCCATCTCATAACAATATGCAATGGCACGTTTGGCTGCAAAAATGAATTTGTGTTACTAATGTGAAATATGTTTGTGAACTGATTTGCTAGCTTTTTAACATGTCTGTTGTAGAGGCAGTTATCTCAGATTTTTCTTCTAGCCTGGTGGAAGTTTAGTGGTAACAAATGTAGTGACTGCCTATACTGCCTTTAGGGCTCAACTCATGGAACTTCAGTATGTTGATGGCAATCACTGGTGGGGTGATACTGGTGGATAAGAAAGGTCTTAAAGTATGTCCTACAGTCCAGATGTGACTACAGATTTGGCCTGACCTATGACTGAATTGAGTTTTAAGCCTGTAGACCAGCCCAGTTAGTGTAGAACACAGCGACATTAAGGAGAGGCACCAAGTGCACTTCCTAACTCAGCTACTACCCGAGAGCACCGTGCTGTCCACTCTTAACTGGCAAGAAACTAACTTGGAAATAAGCTATTAAACTTTATGTCTAAACAGCTTTTCTCTTCCACCTGTCCCGCACAAAGTGGAAGCAGTTCACAGAATCTTGTAGTGAAAAGAGCTTGGAGGAGCAATGAGCATACAGCAGTGGTCCTGCCCTTCATCTAGAAGGTAGCTATGATGATAGTTGCCTTTTCAGACTGATGCCTGGCAGTGTGAGCACCATTCCTCTTCCCCTGCAACCTAAAGATGGCTAAATAGTAGCAGAAAACAGGGGACTGAGACTAAAGAATTCCTATTTGGGTGGAGGGGGTAAAGGAAAAAAAACACAGGAGCCAAACCAACGAATGTGAATTCTGTTATAAGGGTTGGTGGAAAGGAGATCTGTAACTATGTAGGTGTAAGATTAGTAAGATCAGAAGAAAAGTTTTTATTACTTCTCAGTTCAGTACAGGTAGCAGTACACTGGGATATGCTCAGTGTAACCAGGAGTGGAAGAAGAAGAAATTAGTTAATTTCTTCTGTTATTTTTTTTTATTTTTCTTTTAAACACTTTAAAAGCTGTATATTCTTGCTAGGGAAAATTTTGGCATCAAAAAAGATGATTTTATAAAGGTGTTATTAGTATGTAGGGAAAAAAGAAAGTACCCTTTTAACGTTATTGAAGCATCTTTCTTTTTAACTACCTTTTGAGTATTGCCAGAGATAATAGGTACCGTATCCTGGGCTGCATCAAAAGGAGCGTGACCAGCAGGTCGAGGGAGGTGATTCTGCCCCTCTACTCTGCTCTTGTGAGACCTCACTTGGAGTATTGTGTGCA
>JAOEHY010012908.1:0-13224 GCA_025447955.1 Psilopsiagon aurifrons
TCTTTATCCACTGAGTGGTCCACCTATCAAATTGATGTCTCTCCAATTTAGAGACAAGGATGTCATGTGAGACAATGAGAAAATTGTCTGGAGTTATTGCACTGTTGTACCTAGAAACCAGAAACTGGGCATAACAGTTAGCCACAGACAATTAAGCTAACTGAGCATGTTTCACTTATCCTGATACTTAAGAGCCAGAGATATTGAGAGTACTGGTGAATAAAAGAACTTCTGCCTGACAACATCCATTTCATGAGTTACAATTTTTAGACAGCAATTATACAGCATTTTTGTTTCAAATCCAAATCAGATGTTTAAACTGTGACTGCACAATTATCCTGTTCTACAAGGCAAACCAAACATCATTTAAGAAGATTTGAGTACAACTGTGTATCTTCAATTTATTTGCAAAAATATAGAAACCGCATCCCAAAACCTTACAAGAAACAATGGAAAAGGCATTCACCAAAGAGCAGAGGCAAGAACAGCCTTGTTGGGCCAGTATCACTCCCTGTCTTAACAGTAACAGACATGCTTCCAGCTCTCCTGCTTCATTATTGCAGGATTATTAAACATGCACCAGCTGCTGATGAAATAGAGTCACAAAGGGAATCCAAGGCAGCTCATTCCTACCAGCTTTCCCATAACTCTCATCTGATAGGCAACAGCAAGAGGCAGAAGACCCCATTCCCCACAGCACAACACAAATCCAAGTATGAGAAGCTGCTACAGTAGAAGTTCTCCCTGATCTTTCATTTAGACCGGGCCTGTCATCTGCAAATCTGGTTAAGCTATGCAGTGAATTCTCACAGGAAATCAGAAAATGAGAGACAAAAACATCAGCCCTCTATTTGGGTAGACAGAGACTTTCCACAACCCATTACAGCAACAAGCTGAGAGCTAGAAAAGGAGTAAAAGCAGGACTGGATCCCCAGGTTACTTGGTGAACTGTAGTACTACTGCGTTTTCTTACTCAGACTTTATGCAAATGTAAAATTGGGAAGGAAGATAAGTCAGATGCTGCCTGGAGAGAATAGAAGCTGAGTAGATGTTAAACATAATTCTATTACTCAATAATTATTTCCCACCAAAATATATTTCTGCCACACTGAAATTGTAATATTCAGCCTCTAAAATCCACAAAACTCTTTCCAAGAGTATTCAGTACAAATTACACCCTTAAAAAAAGCTTTGATTTATCACGTCTCATTTATATAACCTCCTTCTACAGTTTAAAGCTAATTTAGTGCTTTCTAGCAGATTTCCAATGATACTGTACTGAATTAAGCAATAAAACTGAAAAGTCAGGGTCAACTCTCAGCTCCCAAAGCAGCCTTGTTGAGCAGGGCACAACAAACAAGAGTCTGAATGCTCACTTGCACTTCCCCATTTTCAATTCAGGAGCACAACCAACCCCATTCAGAAACAATCAGTCATGTTCACCTGCAGAATGATGGGGACTCCAGATGTTGCCCTTTTAAGGTAAAACCCAGCATGTCCTTTTAGTCTTCAGCAACATATTTTAAGACTAGCCTTTTTCTGAAGAGGTCATGAAATACATCATCTCTGCTATTTAACTTACACTCTCAGCAAATATTCAGTGCAGGTTTTAGTCTTCTGTCCCACTAGGGCCTATTCACGTGTTCTTATGACTTCCAAGGGCTGGCAAACCAGAACTCTGAAAAACACCAAAACAGAACTCTGAAAAACACCAAACCAGTAGTTCTCGCAGCAAAGAAGCAGGAGAGGCCAGGAGCAGTGGCTAGTGGGCCAGATTGAGCAGTGCAGTGCAAAAATCTTGGCAAAATAGAAGGATCACCACTAAATTTGGCTTCAGTCTGCCTAATTACTTCACAGCACATGGCGGGAGATAAGCAGGGCTGCCGCCTGAAAAACATGGCAGAAACTGAGGACTGCAGACATGAGGCATTTGGAGAAAAATGACAACCCCAAACCACAAAGTAATTATAACTGAAAATAGTTGCTCATTAATTTGTCTGCCACTAATATGCTTAATGAAGAGCCATTACTGTTCAGTTTTAGGGAGAAAAAAAAAAATCTAAAATCTTTAATGGAAGCAAACTAATTTAATCATTCCTCCACGTTTAGGAAATTGGAGTTTCAAGGAACACAGAAGACAGTAACAATGACATACATACTTTGTTTCTTTTTGGCTTGCCATCAAGTATATGGGCAGAGTACTCAGACCTAAACTCATTCCTCCAGGTACTTCAGAAAATGTACACCATAAAAAATAATCTTGCAACAACACAGGGACAGACCAGATGACTGAACGGTCGTCCAGAGCTCTAACTTTTAACACTGATTTTCTAGACTTTCAGTAGAGGCTGTATGGGTATGCATAATTTGCAAACTTTTCTTCCTGAGTCATCCTTTATTTACCTTTATTCTCCTTGCTGACTTACAGAACTAGCTTTGTAACTTAACAATTTTGGTAAGCCTTGCAATCAACAGGATTAAACAGTGTGCGCTGGGTGAACTACAGACGGAATTCATTTGTCAGCTCCCCAGTGCCCTGACTTTAATCAGGGCTAATAAAGCCAGCAGTACTGCTAATCCAATCAGCAAGTCCAATGACAAAATAAATTTGTAAATACAGTTCAAAACTTGCCCTTTCATTGTGCAAAACATAAGTTCAATGAAAATCTCTTTCTTTTTCCTCTCTCACACCAAAGGTCCCTAATGAACAAAGAAGTGAGGAGGCAGAGAAGTTGTGTATCAAAGCTCAGCTGTCCCTTGAAATCCAGCTTCAATTATTAATACATGTGATGTGCTAAGCAAAGATAATACACTTTAGGTCTTGCAAGTTTAAATAGCAAAATACTATGTTGCAAAGTTACCTATATCACTTAAAATCAAGTGAACTGCCTTTACAAGAAGGTTTTCCTAATGAATCATTTACCTTAATATTTTTCTACTTTTTCTGGAGGTAAAATAAATAAATATCAAAACTTCAGATATTTATTTTTCCAGGAAATCATTCTCAGTGAACAGCTACTTCTTTTTTTGTTGCAAGGACTGAACAGGCCACCATGACACTTGCTGGCTTTCCTGGTACATACCGAAGCCAAGAGCTTCACCAGCTCACCTGCAGTGAACATGTAAGACAGCACTTTCTTGAAGCAAAGGAAAAACTAAGGAGTAGTTACATTACAACTCTAACTTCCCTAATCTATTCCAGGAGTTGTCACTATTTTAGAAAGAGCTATAGTAAGTACTTAATTTGCTAATAATATGTTTGCTTCAATCATTTATTGCCTACAAATTAGCTGGGTTGAGAACTAAAGCAATTACAACCTGGTGGGAACAGACTCCCAGATTATATTAGATTCTGGACTTATCACACATCTCACAGAGAGATATTCCTTATCTTCTTAATGGAAATACATTAGCTTCACAGGTATATTGGTGAGGTCAATGACTAAAGTAAGAAACATTTGTGCGTCATAACTTTCTGCCACACTTCTGAAGAAAGAATGACAGCAATGAATGAGCACAATGGACCTCATCTACCTTAGTCCATGGGCTCCTTAGTCTAAGCTGCCTACACTTGACAACTACCTCCTGAAACCTTAACTAAAACAATGTTGACCTGTGGCTTTTGCATGGTCAGAAAGAAAATCTATAGTTCATGCCAATCTCTTTCAAAGGGGGTACTTCCCTTGATGCTGCTCCCATTTTTATGGCCACAGCAACCCTAACTTTCTTTCCCTGTCTGATACTATTTCAGTGTTAAACAACCCCTCCTGAGTAACATGCAAAGAAGTATGGACAAATTTGAGGCACTTGAATACAGTTACAGGGACATTTGCCACTCTATTATTTGGCTTGGGTTTCACCAATACCTCCAAGCTTTGCAAACAAATGAAATGGATGTCTTTCCACCTTGCCTTACACTTCTTTATGCAAGCATTTCACTCAGCATGGTTTCACAGAGATGTGAACTCTCTTTGTCTCTCCACCAAATTTTAAAATTATAGACTCCAAAGGTGTGACCAAGAACAGACAATTCTTTAAAAATTCATTATTTAAGCTTAAAAAAAATCTCCCCCAAAAAGCACAGATAATAACAGGAATTTAGAAAAATACATGTCAAAATAACATGGGTGAGAAGAAAACCCACATATCACTACAACATCAGATGCTCCGAGACCATCACAAGAACCATCTTCTGGATGAGATTTTGAAGAGGTGCAGAAATTATTCAAAATCACTAATGACTGCAAGAAAATGATGAGTTTGCATTAATGACAGGATGGTAACTAATACCATCCTGAGTTTGGGTTTGGTTTTTTTAATTATTATAAGCTATGTTCTCACCTATGTCATTGTTACTTTAGCTGAATAGTTGCTTTAGACAACTAAGCAGCTGCTGTAAAATAATCACTGCTAATACATTAATTACAGCAATATCATCATTAACTTGTGCTCTCTCAATCTGTTGCCTCCACCTGTTATTGTTAAGTTTATATTTATCTTATTACAATATCTGGGAAATAAACTATCTTCCTATTATATAGCTGCACATTGCTCAGCAAAGCAGGTGCCCAAGCATGACCAGGACCTTTATATCCTACTAAAAGAGGAGAATAAAATTTTTAAAGTTCTCTCTCAGTTGTCTATTGCTGCTGGAACACAATGTCATGATGAGGTGCTCCAGCCTAGAGGTTAATGCATTTTCATGACAGAAGGAAGTAAGTTCGTAAACACTTCATAAAGCCCACATGCACTGACGAAAAGCAGAACACACATCAAATATAAAACATAACTCAGGATGCCAACCTCTTAACAGATAGGCACTGTGTATTTGAACAGACATTTTTTGTTGGTTTAATGAAGCAACTTTTGCTAGTTGTTAAAAGAAAAATCACTGTCTCTTCGTTCTCTCTTGTTATTATACCCTGTTGATAACTACAGTAGATGCTCTTTTGGTCCTCTCAGTCCTGCGGGAAGGCAACACAAAAGCCATGGGTTGACTGAAAGTCTGAGATACAGGCTTGGATCTGCTCTTGACCAAAGGTATGCAGTTTTAGGCATGGTGACAGCTTTTACTGCCTAAAGCTGAAAAATAAGTTGTCATACATGATAACCACAACACAAGCCCACACCTTACCTGCAAGTCTACTGTTAAAACCAAGGAACACCAAGAAAATTTTCTGAAATTCTCTCTAGACAACAAAATTGTTTCAAATTTCACGAAGACAATGAAATTACTTCAATTAATCTTTACACTCACAGACTGTTTCAGGGCATATTTGCAAACAGCCTAGGGAACAATAATTAAGCACTTCACTTGATGAACAGCAGCACTTTTTTTGAAACCAGTCATTAAAAGTAAGGACCGAGTCACCTGCCTCATTGTTTAACAATGCTTTATTAGAATAAAAACATGAAATAGTTATCCTGCTAGAGAAATCATTCTTCATAAAATATTAGATAGTTACATTTAGTTTTCCCACAGAGTTTCTTTCCTGGCTCTAAATTTCTTGGGGAAGAAAGTGGCATCTCATTACAGTTCTTGCTCTTTCAAAAGAGCAATGCTTGTGATTTAGAAAAAAAGAAGACATTGATTCAAGGAAGTGGGTGACCTCTACATCTCTTTTGGATTTAAAATTCAGAAAATGTAAGGGTTGCCTTTTCTTAGAATTCCCAGTTAAAACAGTATTACTTAAGGTATGAAGATACCAGAAAGTCACAATTGAGGTGTGATATTCATAAAGCATTTTTTTCTTAATAATGTTTTTCTAATGCTATTTTATAACTACTTTATTAATTTATAAAATCCATACATTCACTAACACATGAGTTTTCCAAGACCTTTCATGTTGTCAAGCTTCAACAAGAAAAACCTAGGATGCTTCAGTCTTGAAAAACGTTGGCTGTAATAGACAAATATTTTAGTCTCTTTATAGCCAATTGTTTTATCAATCTGTTATAGACCAGATTAAAGAAAAGTATTTGAAGATACTGCTCAAGCTTTATGAAAAATATTGTTTATTTTTTGTATGGCCTCAGTTAGGTTAATGGAAGACACTTGTGACTTCCACTTATGATTGTACCAGAACATTCCTGTAAGAAACATTAAAAGGAAGTACAAGAGCAGCATTATCATTATTAAATCTCAGTTCCCTTTGTATAAGAGCCATTTCAGTGGCAAACAAAGTCTCTTTTCAAACACAAAGAAATTAATTCAGTAAAAAAAAATCATTAGTCAAGAGATCACCTTTCTCAATAAAGGTACAATTAGAGCCTGGTCTATTCGCAAAGTAGACAAAGGAAAGAAAGACTTAAAGAGTATCTGGATCAAGCTGAAGACAGGAGTTGTAGAGAAGGCCTGACCCAGATACATATTTCAGATTTCTTTCAGTTTATGGTGTCATTAACCAGGCGGGGTAGGGCTCAGGTGGGAGGAACTGCACATTAGCTTCAGACAAGTTTGGTCTACAAGATCCCATTTATGCCACATTGCATTTTACTCAATCCAAAGAACTTTTACTGGTGCTATGGCAGTGGTAAATATTCAAGGGTTCAGTCAAAGAAAAAAAACCCTCTCCTTCTGGAACTGACTTCACTTCAGAAGACTGTGAGCATCATTCTACAACCCAGAAATCTTCTTTTCACAGTTGTCAAGCTCACATACCCCAAATGACTTCCAAATTAATTAGGTAACTGGCATTTCTGAAAAAAGCTACAGTAGCTACCTGTTCTTCAGGAAGATGAGCAGATTACCATCAAAATAGATACCCTTTGACAGCAAGGTTTAAACACTTAATGAACTAGCAAACAGGAGTTACAAAAACAGTTTAAGGAAATTTAGCTTAATTACTTCCAGTTTCACTAAGTCATTGTACATCCACAAACTGATCAACAATGTGCATCAATTTCTCCCATTTATCACAAAGTTTATAGAATAAAACTGCCATGTGCTTAAAGATAAGGTGATAAGAGGACGATGTTTTAAAAAACCCAACCCATAACATGAGTGTATTGATGGCTACAACTCACCCCTGAGAAAGAGGAGGCAGACAAAAACATTTTGGCAGTCAGCCCTGCGATTTCAGTAGCTCTGCGGCAGTTTGTATTAACTGAGGAGCTGCAACAGATGAAGCTACATTCTGTTCTTTCCTCATATTGGAACTTTTACTGGGGAAAACAAAAGCTCTAACCTTGGTGAGCACAAAAGGTTAACAGGCAAAAATCAGGCCACATTATGAGAGGCTATGAAGGAAAAAGAAACCTTCCTGGCCAAAGCAGTTATCTGCTCCAGAAGCAGAAAACAGTCAGAGATAACACAATTTGCTCCCAGAAGATAAAGTTTCTGCTGCCTGTTCAATGAGAAGGCTTCTGCTTGTTCAGCATAGCACTTTTTTCTGTATTTGTTTCCCTTAGACCTTGGTGATCTTTCCTGTATTCAATTGCTCGGCTCTATAACAAAAGCAACTATTCAGGACTTGGCAGTGCTGAAACTCCTTATCTTGAATTTTAAGGACAGATTACAGTAACCTCACTCACAGTGAACAGTATTTTATATCAAGTGTATGCACCAGTGTCCCCAAGAGCACCAATGCTACAGAGTATGGTGCAACAGGAGTACAGATATCACAAATGATCAAAAGGTTTTCTTGCCACTTCATGCCAGCCGATAAATGGACCAATGCAATGCAAAATTTTATTGCTTCAGACTAAGCCTCTGCCATTTATTAACTAAGAAATTTTAACTAAAAATATACACCTGCATCACCACAATAGGGCAAACTACATTTGTACAAATCTGTTTGTATTGACTGTTCTTAAAATATTTCTCTCTGCCTGGATTGAAAGCTCTTGTAATATGCTGAGCAAATCCAAAGGGAAGGCTAAATCTTTCTTGCTTTGGAATAGATTCAGATGCCAAACCACAGGAGCTGCTTTCACTTTAGAGAACCAAGACTTCTAAATTTCCCTTTTCTGTCAAGAATTACTGAAAGGAAATCAATCTCTATATGAGAAAAAGGAGATACAATGTTATTTCCCAGAAAACAAATTTGCAGGACCTCATCTGTCACATCTCCGACAAGTGAAGATGCGCAGACCAAGCATCCATGAGCACAGAAACACACAAACCTTTAATCTCACAGATGGGACTGACTTGGAGATTGCAAACCCCAATAAGGTCAAGCTGGCAGCAGTCCCTATGATGGGTACTACAGTCCAGCCAAGTGTACCACGAACAAGCTGCCAAACAAAACTCACACTCTGGCCTACAAATTGTGGCTATCAGTTGTTTGCAGGTGAAAAAATTGCTGAAATTTTGCAATGAAGTTAACCTCTTCATATTTTATTCAAGTCTGTCTATAAATTGTTTTCACTACTCACTGTTCACTGAATCAAAGGCTACAGTAGTATGCTTAAGTTTAATTTATAAATACTCTACAGTTTAGGTGCACCCTACACGCCCCCTTAATCCAATCATCTCCCTCACAGGTGATTCTCTGAATGCCGGCAGTAACCAGGGCACTTACCAACCCCATACATCAAACAAAGCAAAGGCTTCAGCTAAACAGAGTGAGCTGAAATTGAGACAGGATTCCTGGCAACCCCAGCAGTGACAGAAAGGCTACCTTTTAAGCCAAACCATCTATGAAGATATAAACATAATATTATCCCCCTCCACTGTTTTTTTAGTTTCCAACTTCAAAATTCCCATAAATAAAATCACTGCATGTATATATATAACCCAACAGCTTCCCCTCCTCCACCATTACTGAATCTCTTGAAGATAGCCTAGGGAAAAAATCCAAGCTAACACAGTGAGAGCACATAGCAGGGTAAAACCGTCCCATTGTGAATTAGTTCAAATGAACCAGAATAAAATGGCAGGAGAAGGAAAGCAACAGCACAGCAAAGCAAAAAGAACCCACCAGCACAGAGTACATAAAACAATCCTACAGAAACGCCAACACAGAGCCAGGTTTCCTGACTCCCCTTGCTTGCCCAATATATCACTCCCATAACATATGGTGAAATTCTGAGAGTACTAATGAATTATAAACATTCTGATTCTTGAAGTTAATGCACTTCTGCACTCTGCAAGAGGAGCTTTGTGCAAGTACCTTCTGTAGGACAACAAAAAAAATTATAATGTTCCTCACAGCTACAGATTACTATTAAAGTCACGCTATAGGTGTTGCTTTCATAGGCAAAAGTGCTTTCTAAAATGCCCACTCTCCTTCCCTTTCCAAAAAAATCAGAGGTTTTAGCTTGCAGGATTAGCAATCCCTCTTGCAACTGCTTGGATCCATCAGCCAGTCAACCCCCACTAGACCTGCCCCTCTCTGCCTCATTCAAAGTGGCTGGGAAATTTTCAGTGGATGCAGCCCTCCTCTGCAGGGTCTGCCCATAAAACAGAAAGCTATTCTGTTTTCATTGCAAATACTATTCATTACTTGTCACCAAGGCCAACAATATTTGGCTGTGTGTAACCATAAAGATACTTTCCCTTATAGAGAATGCAGACTCACTGGCTCTTTATGGATAAGAAAGATAAACAGATTGACTGAACATTGACACTACTCTAAAGTAACTCAGCATCAAATCTAGCAAAGTAAGGACAAAAGAATACCAAACAATGACCTATGCAGTTTTTGCCTATACAGTTTCTGCCTATCACAAATAAGAAATGAAGGCCTTTGATATACAAAAAATATTCATGAAGACTTGAATTCATATAATTCATTTATATGGATTTTGTTTAGAGTCACTTTCAACTCCTAGTGCTTTCTTACAAGCCTTAGGTCTTAATTTTTAAACAATGAACCCTTTGTTTTCTGTCATACATTCACAGTAGTAAAAGTCAGATGTGAACTGTAGTCTCATTAAAAGCATTGTTGCAAAGGGTGATGGAAGCTTAGAGGACTTACCACCAAGCAGGGAGGTCCGAGACTTCCATAATTGTTTTGGGGGGAGAATACACTTTCAGAGAATAAAGCTGTCTAATGTGAAACAGCCTTTGAGCTTTTAGGTAAGTATAGTGCTGAGAGCACCACTGTTTGTAAGCAGTAAGGAATAAAGATAACCAGCATTTCTTATGTTTACTTTATCCTACACATCCTGAAAATAAATACAGCTCCTAGCCAAGTAAGTCTCATGCTCCCAATACTAGCACCAAACATAAATGGCTTTAACCCATTTTACAGCTAATAGCTTGCTAACACTGAAAACATCAGTTTACACAAATCACCGTACAGGAAGCCTGAAGTGGGAACAAAGACAACTCCCTCCTTGGAAGGGTTTCCACCAGAGACAGCATGATTGAGGCATGTTGGTGACCCACTAACTTGAAAGGCAGCTTCCCTACTCCTGTTCTAGGACAAATGGAAGGATCCAGAACTGATGTTTCACATGATTTCTCTTTTCACACAAATAAAGAGGAATATAAAGTGTGGACTGAATGAAGTCACAGCTTTAAATGTATTTAGGATTTGTACTGTGACCATTCTGCATATAGGGCACTTTTGCTGGTAATTGGAAGGATTCACTAAAAAGATGGTAGTAAGACCACTGTAAGCACTTTCCAGGCTCAAATGCTTAAAATCTCAAGCTAACAGAAAAAAAACACAGCCAAAATTAACACTGTACACTCAGTTCAGACTAGGTAAGTCTCCAAACCTTGTAACAGTCATTTCAGTAAAATAGTACGCTCCTCTCCTAGAGGACACTGGAAAATTATTGCATCTCTATTTTCCTAAACATTCATTTCATTTTAAATAAAGCTATCTCTCCCACTTTCCTTTTATCTGAGGCATAAAGAAGACATTGCATTAGAGAGAAACTGGGCAGATTTCCCAATTCAAACTTATCTCTTCTTTTAGGAATGATATAGCGAATTTAATCCAGAAAACCTGTATCATTAATAGGTGCTTACAGGCATTCCCTTGAGCTTTCAAGTTTGGAAAATGGTATGAGTTATTGCATCAAAATTGTAAGCACCAGATAGGAAGAATGGCAGCTGCAAGGTCTGTGATTAAACATGAAGATAAGGTGAGAAGAAAGTTTCATTTTCACATAGGCAAGTTCATTTTTCTTTCAAAAAATAACTATTAAATTCAACAGCCCTCTCGGCACCACTGAGTGTCCTTGTATTAGGTCTACTTTACCATGATTAAGAGATGTAGTCCGATTCTCTTTTTTGTGACAAAAAAAGAAAACAGAGAAAAACATTGCAGTGAATTGAATATTTCCACTTGGCAAACAAATTGCCACGAAAATAGGAGAATCACTGTCAGTACGAGCAGCAAAACAGAGATTTGTGTTCAACCTTTAGCTTTGCTCTAGCTATCTGGAGAGCTTAACATGTTCTTTTACTTCATAGTAGGCTGCTTAAAAAAGAAAATAATTCAGTGTTGTCTATGCAGAAAAACATTAAATTTTCATTAAAATAACTGCTTAAGTCTTATATACAAAAATTGTCCTGAAAGTGCCACTATCAGGAGTGATAGAGGAAAAAAAAGAGTTATAGGGATTTAACTAGTGAATCAAATCACTGGAAAAGTAGGACATACATAAATTTTAAAATTAAACCCCTTGCTTTTTTAGTGAGATGTCATCTAGGTCATATTTTTATTAAAACAATCAAAAAGAACCAACAAGAAAACACCACAGTTTACTGGTTCAGACACTGCATCATTATTATTGCTTATTTATTGCACAGGCCATAGTATATTAACAAACATCCCCTTTGTTTATAGCATGTTACACCTTCCAGTTTACAAGTGTTCGCATAATACTGCAATAGCTGGATTGAAAATACTACACAGGGAGGAGATCCCCCACCCAAATGATTGGACAAATTCCTCTTCTGAGACTTCCCACAAACACAAAATAATTCTGGACACCTGATGATAAAACAGAGACAACCTTGGGCACGCAAAAGAAGAGAATACTGCTGACAGATTTTCTACGGATGGCACACAAAAGGGAAAGCTGCATTTGCAGGGGTGATGCTCACAGGAAAGAGTAACAGCACACTGAGCTACTAATTTCACCCCAGCCCAAATCATACTTACCTTTGCTTCTGAATAAACAAAGTGTCACACACGCAACCAAAGCCTGCCATTAGCTACCAATTACAGTGTCTAGTAACTAGTCATGGCATAGTGATTGGACTAAACAACTGAGATGATCAGTTTCAAACAGAAGTTCCTGTAGAAAACACATTTCTGATAAAACCATTGACACTTTCCAATGCCAAGCAATAGCAATTAAAACCAATTATAAACAGAGAATTTGCTTTCCTACATAACTGCACTCATTCAGATCTGTATGCTTGCTGTATGAGAGGAGGGTCAGGAAAGAGACAAATGGGCAGCGAGCTGCACAGGTAATTCAATTTATTGGAAAGTCTGAGTGGATTTCTAAAATACAGAAGCCTTACGGAGGGGTAACGTGTCAGCTACACAGGTTTGAAGCTAAATATGATTCAGCTTTAGAAAAAGAAAATGCAAAAAAAAATTATGAAGCACAAAAGATTAATTGTTCTGACCATTGTCAGGCATTTGATTACTTTTCTCAAACTGACAAGGTGAAGAAAATGAAGGTCAAGAAAACAGTAAGCAATTACAAAATAAAATATGAAGAGGAGAAATAAAATGCAAAGACAGGCCATGTTGCAGGCAATGAAAGGGAACAACCTCTTGAGACCCATCCAAATCCCTGGGGTGGCTTTTCCGGTTAAATGAATTGTTTGATATTTGTTTTATCAATAGTTTCATCTCTTTTCTAATTTTCACTTTTGCTTAAAACGGGAGCCAGTTTACTGCTGGATTTTATTTAGATGTAAAATTCTAAACCTGCTTTCCCACAGAAATTAGTTACTCCAGTCCATTTATTTCATGGGACTCCTAGGTATATATTTTTGAATGGGCAAACTAATTAACAAACTGTTTGGATGTTTTAATGAGGTCTCCAGCTCTAGCCATGTTTTCTGTCTGGCTAAAAAAAAAGGTTACTGCTACATCTTCTCTCATCTATCAGGTACCAAATCATCCTGTCAGGCAGCCTGCTAATCTGCACATATCTGGGTCTGTCTGCAGATCTCAGCTGCCAGACCTGGCTGCCTACCATTGTCAACACCAGAATATTCATCTGGACAGCTTAAATTCTTTTTGAGACTCTCATTTTTACATGTTGACTACTGTAAAGAGGATTTTATTCTCCCTTTCCCCC
>JAOEHY010012908.1:23011-49695 GCA_025447955.1 Psilopsiagon aurifrons
TATTATTGGTGGTAGCAGTAGTGATTTGTGTTATACCTTAGTTACTGGACTGTTCTTATCTCAACCCATGGGAGTTATATTCTTTCAATTCTCCTCCCCACCCCTCTGGGAGTGGAGAGGAAGGTGGTAGTGGGGGGAGTGAAGGAATGACTGCATGGTTCTGAGTTACTGGCTGACTGAGCTTAAACCACGACAACATGCTCTGCTGGCATTTCCAGGCCTATTCATTCCTGGAATACTAGGTAAAATTATACTCTAAATCCACATTAGGGATAAGCATTTGAAATTCCCACTAAAGTGAAACAGATGTTGGAATGCAGCAAGGGAACTAAGAGTTGCATCACTGCACAGAAATTATTTTGAAGAATTATTAAAAAGTGTTTGGAAGACAATATTTCTAGAATTACGCCAACTTATTATAAGAAGAAGATTTAAAAGCATTAATATAGAACACAGCTGAAGACTCAACTCTCATTTCTATTGACTAGAACACATGTTTCTCCAGAAAATGGGTGAAAAGGGAAGATGTGCTTTTTTTCAATGCCAGACACGCACATGGATCTGACACTGAAGAAAGTGTTTCACAATATTCCCCAGCGGCTGCAAGCATGATCCAGCAACCAACCCTTTAAGAGTATTTAGTCATAACAATGGTACTTTGCAAATAAATCAAAAGCAAATGAAATGGTCACGGCCTTAGATATGACATTGGATAATTGTGCTCAGGACCGCATTTACTAGTGCTGGAAACAGCCTACTCCACTCTTACTACAATTTTTTTGACTTCTAATAGGACTGGAATTTGGCGGGAAGGGTGGTGCTTTTTTCTTTTGCTCCCCCCCCCCCTCTTTTTTAAAAGATGATGCTGTAATTCAAATCCTGGTAACCTTGGAAACAGCCTCTCTCTTCAGAAATGTCTGTGTCAATTAAAGTAATTGGGACACTCTAGCTAATGGTGCCTAGATTTCAGTATCTAGGCTAGGGCTAAAACATTAGTCCTAAAGGACACTCAGCTGAGAAACAGATCCTCTGAAAAAAGATCGTCCAGAAAGGTTCTTCTCTTTTTGTAAGCATTTGTCAGAAGGTTAGCTGGGAAGAGGCAAGCTTTAAAGAATTTCCTTGTATGTAATACAAGAAGCACGGGGATTATTTAGTAATAGTGAGCTCAGATTTGTTTTTACCGGAGTATACTTGTATATGCATGTAAACAAAACTCCCCAAGAAAAGCACAGAAACACCATTTATCCCCTACCTTTACTGAAACCAGAAAGACTTGCATAAAAACCAGAATATTTTCTAACATATTTTGAGCCACATAACCACCAATCAATCACTCAGTTCAATGACATGCATCACCACCTTCCTGCAGATATATATGCAGAATCCCAGAAAACATTTTTGCTGAAGTGTATCTGGAGATCCACTCCCCCACACCTGAAAAGGAGGCATAAAAAATTTCTTCCACAGAGGCTGTTCACTGAAAGAATATTGGCACATAGCTTTGTTAATAAAAAGGTACAAACATTTTAAAGATAGTTGCTCATTTCTGCATATTAAATTACTGTACAGCAGAAAGTGATTTTTTACTAAATGCTTCTGGTTATTAGGCAAATGGCAAAATGAATCGACCACATCTAATACTTGTCCTTTCCAACCTATCACTAGCCAGGACACAGACAAAGAATTACATGCTGTTTGGGGGAAACTAACTAAACAGTGATTGTTTGAAACAGTTATTATTGTGGATTTCAGTTGTCACACAACACTGTCAAAAGAAAAAATAAGGAAGTTTGAGCTTCAAGGATTTTTCTTCCGATATTAAAGATCTACTTTAAGTCTTTTCTAAAGCCTAGATTATCCAAGGCCTTCGAGGGTGAAAGGCCAAAAGTGACCAGCAAATAGGTCATTCAGACCTAGGCTGAGGTGACTAAACAATCCTCTGATACTGTTAATAATGGAAAAGAAAAACAAAACAAAAAAGCAGACGAAAGAGCACAATAGCTGAGTCAGGACCAATACACACATTTGCTGCCAGCAAAGGCATAAAAAGATCAGAAAAGTCACAGTCCAGAATCAGACACCACAATTGCTGTCTCAGTCCCTTTGAGAATTAATTTTGTTTACCTAAGAAATCTGTAATGAAATATGGAATAACTCAATCAACAAGATTTAAAATGAGAAGCATACAAGCCTAGGTTGGCACAGCTGCCAAACTGGACTTGGGACAGCTCAACTCTAGAAGACCATTTTTTAGTTTAAAGACTACAATAAGCAAAATCATGAAATATTATGCCTATAAAACAGTTTGGAAATATGCTGTAATACTCAGCAAAACCAGAAAGTTAATGCAAGTTTTAACTTGTTAATCTTTACAGTTTAAATATGGAAAACACATTCTACTCACTGAAAACCTAGACAGGAAGGTTTTCTGTAATAATTTATTCTTGCAAAGTAAAAACTTGAGTGTGTATTCTCACTCTAAAGGTTAAGCTCAGGGTCCAATTCTTCCACTGAAGGAGGCTAAGTTTGACACTCACATCAACAGCGCCAAATTAGGCTACAAAGCTACAATTGCATTTAAACAGTTGTCTGACAATCACATTGCAGAATAAACAGAAACCTAAAATTAATTCAGAGTAATTATTTATACAGGCTTAAGTGACATGAGCATTGTGGATTTTTATATTTGGTGAAGATAAGATATCTTTGTTTTACTACTTCCTTTTATGTGAATGAATGTTGAATTTTGCTTAAGCATTCTTGCTTAAAAACATTTCATATTTTGGACTAAAATATCCTCTGCTGAAACTACTTTTTAAATGTCAAACTAGTAAAATAAAATACAAAATAAACCACTTTGTCTCAGAAGGAAATTGAGTATATGTATTTAGGGAAAAATTTCTGCCAGAAACATGAGGAGAATTTAATTTACAATAAAGGGTATTGAGAACTTTCCAAGAAAAACAAGCTTTTTTGGGGTTTGATCATTCACTGAAATAAGTATCTTACAGAAAACACATGAGTTGAAATCAAATTCTGACGAAACATGGAGGAGGCATATGCTAGTGCAGAGTATAGCTGCTCAGCAGCTCATTCAGATGGCTGCTAGAGATCCCGGGCCTGCAATAACCCATAAAAGCCCATCTGGAGAGGTTATGGACCTTGAAACCATAGGATTTTCCTTCAGTCACAGAACTGAGACATTCTAGGGATACGTTCCCTGCATCTAGAAGCCATGCTGGCCAGGGTCCCAAAACAGCCAAGCTGCAAGGCTTGTGCAGAGCCAGGGACATGTCATACTGTGCTACTGAACAGCTCTTCATTATATTAATGAGTATAATGGAAACTGCAAAGATTATTTCAGGTTTTTCAGTACTACCCAAACTGTCTTCAAGTAACACATGTACTCTACCAAAGCAGAATAATGAAGATCTTAAGGTCCAGAAACATTTGAATTGCAGTGCTCTATTCTGAATTAGAGCAAGATCAAAACAGAACAACTCTCTGGTCTTGAAAACAATCAGAGAACAGAAATACTGTTGCCTGGCTAGCTCTACACTATGGCACATTTTCTCACAGGCTATTTGCAAAGGCACGTGCAATCGCAGCCCTCATAGTCTTAATATTCAGTATTTCGTTCACTTCAAACGAAGTATCAGATGATGAAACTCATGAAACACAATGGTGCCAAAAGAAAGTCTGCACCGCCATTAGTTGCTATATGAGTACATCAGATCTGTCACGAACAGTGACATGCCAGGCATAACAAACATCTCAAGTCAAACTCCCAGTTTCTCTCTGCCACAGAATAAAGGATGCTGATGACAGATGGGTAGAGTTAAGCAAGCCGTGCGGCCAAAATCCTAGATAGATGACTATAGCTGCATTTCATTGCCAAGACCAGAACACTAGTTTGTATCAGAAACCACCAACTTTCTGGCTTCAACCAGGAAAAGAAAAAAAAAAAAAAAACATTAAAAAAAACTAATGTACCTAAAATGAAATAATCATCCATAATATTGGCTCCTATTCCCAGGTTTCTCCTCTGGCTTCAGGACTATTCCCTCTGCCTACATAGTCCCAAATGAACATAATTGCAGAACCTCTTCCACATCACATAACACTGCCTTCCACTAAAGTCAAAACTCCTTTTTTTCCCTTCTGATTTTTTTATCCTCCCCACCTGAACTAGCTTGTACTTTCCTGCCATGCTGACTGGGCACCAACTTAAAGTCACTGGACAGAAAGGTTCAATCATATCTTCTGCCTATGAAGTGCAGCATAACCTCTGTTAGGTGAACATTTCTCATTTACTCCATGGTGACAGCACATCACTTGCAAAATTATTCTGAAGCTTCAAATCACATTTAGGATGCATGCAGTTAGCAAGGACCCTGCTAGACCATCACATGTAACATGGTATTTTAGCACTTAGCTCCTGCTCTCCAAGATTCCGCTGAGACCATTTGTTTCAGGTCCATTCATCTGAACCCAAAGACACATTGTTACTCGTTAAGACTTCCCAGCAATTTCAACAGGAGCTGCAAGTGTCTAAGAATCAGAAAGACCCTCTATTTTATTGAGGCTAACTGTGCATCAAATCCTCTTTTTCCTCATATCCCTCCCTCAAAGCCAGCAAGGCTGAAACAAGAGTAAATCAAGGTAATTTCAGTCAAAGTTTCTTCAATTATTTGCAATGTTCATTTTTTTTCCTAACTAAGAAATGTAACAGGAAGTTACAGAATACTGACATTCATATAAAGTTGCATTTTAAGCTTAAATCTGGTCTTAATAAAATGAAGCAATTATTTACTTAGGTATGAGAAAGAATGGTATCATGACAAGTACACTACAGTCAAACAAAATGGCAAGGAAGTTTTCAAATATTTTCTAATACTGGCAAATTGTGCAGACTTACTTTGCTAGTCATTGCCATCTGGTCAAAATGAAAACAATCAATAATACATTTCTACTAAAAGAAAAATCTAACATAGCACAACACCATACTGTTGTATGTAATAAATCAATAGACCCCCTAAGTTTAAACACACTTGTTGCAATACTTCAGAGAAAATTTTGAAAGGAGTGGTTTTAAACCAAAGTATCTTTCTTCACTGTGAACACAATAGGCTTTTCATGACTGTTTCACCCTACAGATAAAATTCTTTATAAGAAGAAAATATCTAGATTTGGAAAGCCTTTGCAATTATCAGGAAAAAAAACCCAAACATTCATAACATGTAGTTCATAAACGAATAAGATAAGGCTGCTTGCTCAAAGACATAAAACAGGCCATGATAAAAACTCAGAAGTTTTACAGCACCACTTCATCCCTTCTGTGCTCAGTACAGTTTGTAGGATCAGCCATCTATTTTTCAGTGATATTTATTCCTACCTGTAAGACCAGATACAGGGAGATTTATCATGAAGATGTACCTTCATGAAATCAGAGAACCATAGCATGGTTTGGGTTAGATCATCAAGTTTCATCCGCCTGCCATGGGCAGGGACACCTTCCACTAGACCAGGTTGCTCCAAGCGCTGTTCAGCCTGGCCTTGAACACTGCCGGGAAGGAGCAGTCACAGTTTCTCTGGGCAACCTGTGCCAGTGTCTGATCACCCTCATAATGAAGAATTCCTTCCTAATATCTAGCCTAAACACACCCTTTTTCAGTTCAAAGCCATTACCCCTGCAGGAGTCCTACAGAATGGCTAACAACACCAACAGACAGCAAAGGAGGACAACTGGGCTGAATAGAATGTAGAAAGGGACAGGACAGTTGAGAGCCTCTGGCTAGAACAGCCATTATTCTCAGTTTTTTGGAAAGCTTCGCTGGAGCTCTACACAACTGTTCACTCTGCTCCTTTCCAACCTCCAAGAAAAACTGTACTACTACATATTTGCAAAAGAAATATAAATTTTACTTGCTGCTTTTTCTAGCAGTGGTAAGAGGTAGGACAAGTTCCAAGCCACTCTGCAGTATTTGCTGGTCATCTCCAGGAGGTGGTCAGATGTACAACTGCGCCATTTGAGAGAAGTAATACAAAAAATATGGCATGCTTTGCATTTCAAAACCTCCATATTTATCCAAAACAAGATTAGACATCTCAGCAGAAAAGGTCAAAAGAAACTTTGAGGAAGAACAGTTTAATATTTTGACATTTAAAAACAGTATTACAAGAAGTGAAGAGTAGATTAGTCTGATTCAGGATACTGAAGGGAGAGGGAGAAAAATATGCATGATTAGAACTAAAAAAATGGTTTCTTGCTCTCATCTAGGAACAAGAGACAGTAATGAGACAAGAAAAGGGATAAACACTAATTTACCTTCTCCACATTTATAGGTTCAGAACCGTTTTGATTGATATTCAGTGAGTTTGTTGAGGGGGATATTTGGCTTTCATTACTAGCTTTGAGTTTGCTTTTTATTAAAAAAAAACATACAAAGAAAAAAAAAAAAGAAAAAATCAAAACAAAACAAAAAAACCCACCAAACACACACAAAACCCACCCAAAGCCACAACACGAACAAGCACCACACACACACAGAGAAAAACAAACCCACACTGCAGTTAAGACGAAGGAATGGAAGCACCACATATTAATCCCAGCCACTAAAAGCTTTAAACCAGAAAATGACCCGGAAAAAAAAAAAAAAAAAAGAAACAACACAAAAACCACACAAATCAGCAAAAAACCCTTAAACTTGCAGAAGTTTTTCATACTCACCCCTATTGCCTATTCCAAGAGAGACTCCTTGTTACCAGTTCAAGGTACTTACAACCATGAGCCTTTATATAACAATCCGTGAGTGCAAAGGTAGGAGAAACGAGAAGAAGTAGCAACTTTTTTTGAACAAAATCTTTCTGTCCTGTTAGGCACTACTGGCTCTGCCTCTACCCAGACATATGAAGATGCCTTTTTCCCTATAGACATCAACTTCCCATAAATTACAGGCAGTATCTCTAGATAAATATCAAAGCATTCACCTAAGTGTCTAATTTTCAGAGGGACTACAAGAATGGATCACAACCCTATTAAGACGAACCATCATCATCCTGTAGAAAACACAGGAGCCAAAACAAAAAATCCTCCCTATCCTTTGCCAGTATATTCTCAGAATAACGTGTTCTCTTGCAGGAAAATGCTGTCAACTTATCCTTCCCACACTGCATTTGGATCATGTCTTCACTGCCTCCATTTGACACAGGCCTGATGTGCAACTGAGTCAGTCTTCCCTTCATGTCAGTATGTGCATATGGTACTTTTGAGCACCAAGACCTATTTTTGCAATCTAAAATCTGGCTGCAGATTGCAACAATAAGAAAAACATACTGGTTTTGATCTAATTTTCTTACACATAATTTGTTGAAATGTTAAGTGCCTACGTTCTTTAGAAAAATAAACTGGCTTTAGGAGCTTAAACATGGCAACATATCTGTTACACAAAACCAGTTCTTTAAGGCCTGGAGAACTACAGTAAGGCCTATATAGTTCTCAGCTGCTCTGAGGAAGCACTTACGTATTAATCCCAAAAAGCTGAGTGACAGAAATACAAGAGCAATCTTTTATAGTGGAAGGAAAGACCTGGGGAAGAACAGGACAGAGGACATCATGCCATTAAGCATCTGCCTTCGCAAATTTGAGTTGCTAGTGCAGCATCACAATCTCCTTCCACAGCCAGAAGGGACATGTGCTTCATACATGCTTTCCAGAATTTCTGTACCAAATTTAACGATAGTCCAGTGCAACAAAATGCAATACAGAACACATATTCCACAGGAGATTGCAATACGCTCCGGCCTGTGTCCTAGGGACTATCAAATAAAGCCACCTAGCTAGGAAAAGGATACATAGCTTCATTGTATGAGAGCAGAGTAGAATGGATGTTGCTCTAGTGCTGTTGTGCCTCTAGTGCAAGTCATCAACTAATTTAGCCTATATACATTAAACTGCCATTAGGGAGAGACCAGCACATCTGTCAAGATAGTATGGTATGTGGGCAAGGGTTCTTCACCATAACTAGTTGAAAAATCTAACCAGGTTTCCTCTTAGCAATGAGTAAGGTTAATACTAAGCATAGAGGAAAATATCTGAAATGATGAAAATGGTGACAGAAATATGGGTCCCCAAACAGAGGAAAAAAAGGGGGGGGGGGGAAATAAGTTTAAAAGTACAGTCAAGGAATTTGATATTGGAAGGGAACAAGCCAATAAATCAGGGGATAGTTACTAAGTACCTATGTCAGGATAAAGGGGAAGAAAGGCCCAAGGCATTATATCCCATGAACAGACAGAACAAACTGCACTGCAGGTCAGACAGAAATGTTTGTGCAAGGTAACTGTCATATAACCTTCACTACGAGGCACCATACTTCACGCATATTCAATTTCTGAATTCCAGAGCACAATGTTGCCCTGATAATGTATTTTCACCAGGTTACAAATCTGAATGTGCTGTTCCTATACATACTTTCCAGTAAAAGATACTGCCACTGAATTTGCATTTTTTGAAAGTTTATGTAAATGAGCATTCATAAAGAGGGCACAACAGCAATACATCAATTAATAACGAAATCTTGCAGTGACAGAGTAGCTCCATTTCAAGAACTTATGGTTAAAGGAGGCCATGTTAGAGCATGTTTAACCACACAGTTCCTCTCTCATGAGTTCTCCCCCACTACAACTTGTGCATCTCTCCTTTCTAAATGTTTAGGCATATTCATTAAGTATGGGGACTGCATATTCTGGGGTTGTTCAAGCTTTTTTCTTTAGACCGCCTTCCTTAAGGCTAAAGCATACAAAATGAATCATTAGTGGGATGCAGTAACAGAACTCTGCAAAGTGCCAGAGTTCCCTAACTACCCAGCTAGACTTCTACTAAAGCATGCATGTACCATACTGCAAGTCAGATAAATTTTTATTTTTTTTTTTTTTTGTTTCATTTTAAATGAAGACAGCATACTGACATTATAAATGCTTATTTGAGAATACATGGGAATCTTGAGAAAATGAAAGAAGCCATCAGGTACTGACCAAGCCTCAGCTTGAACTGTTCTAGACAGCTAAAATTCTCATCAGTTTTAGTGAGCTATGTTACCCTTCATACACTTTAAAATTACTGGTTAGCTTTATTCTTTACTTCCAAAAAGCTGTCCATATTCTATGATAGGATTGACGATATTGCAGTTGTTGGTGAATTGTTTGATTTGCCGTCCCATTTTCTTACAAGAATTAGATGAAACCAAAAGAAAATGTTTTCAATGAAACTGAATTAGCTGCTCAACACAAAAATTCTAAAGTATTTATTCATATATACAGTAGTTCATCAGCTCTAAAACTCTCAGCTTTATTATGTGCATGTCAGAATAAATGATAACGCCAAATGGCTGGTGGGATAATGAACAACTGCTATGATAAATGAATTGTCACACAAAGCTATCTGAAATATAAAGATGACTAAAAGAGCAACATTTAGAGATACACCTACAGTTTCTTTTTTCATTTTTTCCCCCACGTGTTGTGCAATTTTCTTCTGTCTCAAATTTGCTTGGCTGGAACAGAGGTGGAACATGAAACAAATTGTGGCTAAATTCCCTAGAGGTATGAAGTATAATTCCACTGCAATCAATATATGATTGTACAGTCATGTCACAGATGAATTTGCCCTGGGAGCAAAAAATTTAGCAAGCATTGTTAATATATTCACTTATTTCACAGTTATTCAATTTGTCCTCTGATGAACATATATCTGTTACCTACTCTGTTAGCACATTCTCCTTCCTATTCCTTCCCACACAATACAAAACTAAAAGGAAGATTACTACAAGTGGAGGCTGTTGCTTTAGTGTGCTAAGGTTAAAAAGAACTCCAAATTCAGCTCCAAATAAGTTCCTACAGTACCACCTCCAAGTCAATGAAAACAGATTTTAACCACAAAGCAGAGAAATCAGGGAAGAGAGGATTTAATTGAACTCTCAACCTCTTTGACTGTGCAAAGACCCAGAAGAAATCCACTGCAGACCCCAGTTTGGAAAACATCACTTATATAAACTCTCTTTATTTATAGCAGTACCACAATGAGCAGACAAAGCTATTGAGTGAAGCAGGCATTACACACACTTTCAAGACTGTGTTCTATAGGGTACAAAGATCCAAAATGAGAAAAATATTCAGAAGGCTTAACATCATATTGAATGTGGCTTTTCTTCCCCCCATGTCCCAAAAGAGTTACATTTACAGTTTCTACATTATTTACAGCAAAAATGCAGCACTGGGACGTAGAGACCATAGTAAGAGTTGCAGGGTGGGGTGGATTAAAAAAAAAGAAAGTCACACTTGCACATGCAAGTGTACATTGTACATTTCAGGTTGAGGCAGAGGTGTGGGAAGAAGAGATAGAGAGACAAGAGCAGCCCTAAAAATCTCCACTGGAATGAGCTATTTTCCCCATCCCTGTTAGCCCTTTGTTATATGTTAACAGGATTCCTAGTATTCATATGTGAAGCAAACTATGAAAGACATCTACCTTCTAATCGATCAGTATTGCTTCCTCTAGCTCCCGTCAGTTTTTCTGAACTCCAAACCAGTATGAGCTTATGGACAGAGAAAACAGATTCAAGTCAGCAGCCCCAGTAACAAAAGCTGTACTTGCAGTGTAGGTAATTGTGAGAAAAGCAATTGCCCATGAATTCTCACTGAACCAAAAGCAATTAGATTTTACAAAAAAGGAAACTGTTAGAAATAAGTTTTCTTTCAAAGGATAGCAAAGACACCTCAGTACCTTACAAGATGCACACCACCAGAATCTTCCAAGTGTCTTAAAAATACAGACAGCCACAAAAGAAATTTGGCCTTTTCAGCTTTGGTTGTACATAAAGAGGTTATAAGGAGGTACCTGAAGAAGCAGAAAACAGTTTTGAAATAGCTGGATCTGAAGTTTAAGTCACAACTTCAGGCTTGGAAAGTAGCAAGGACGGGGAACAAAAAAAAAAAAAAAAAAAATAAAAGGAAGAGTAGGAACCCAATAGGAATGAAAAAATTCCACAGAATCACAGGGCTAGCATCTCCAGAGACCATGCCTCTGCAGTTGCCTTTTCCTTCACAGGAGAGGTGACAAAGCAGGAATGACAGATACCCATCAAGGCAAATACAAACTCTGCTTTAAGCCATGTAATTCAGTGTTTCATTATTCCTGGGGAAAGAAGGGTGGCACCTAAGAACCGGCCTAAGAAGTATCATGCAAGACTCAGCTTTGAAAAAGTCAAGTCTTCAATTTGACAAACATTCATCCATTTTCATGTGCTCAACAAAACATACCTTAAGAGAGGCCTATTTGCAGAGAACAGCAAGTCTTGCAGCAGAGAAAACAAAACTATTTCAGATATTCCAAAGCATTCATCACCTCAAAATTTAAGAGGGCACAAAAAGTTATTTTAGAAAGCAACTGTGATTAATGGTGTTATAAAATGACAGCAGAAAATGCCTGAACTGAGTAAGCTGTCAGCCTGTGCCACAGTGCAAACCTAATTGTTGGGGTTTGTACTGTACAGTTGCAACCATTTTAGAGATGCTAGAAAGCCTTTCTGAGCAGTTAAACTTGCTTCACCTAATTAATGTGTGTACAAATCTAATTTCTATAAAGACCTCACCATTTTTCTCCTAGAATTAACTTTTAAACTGATCATTGCCTATTACTAACATTCAGCTTATACCACAACTTCCAGAGATTAATGACAAACATTATGGGTTATATGCCCATATTACCATTGCAAAATTACCAAAACTGCTTGCTACGTGCAGGGACACCTTCCACTAGACCAGGTTGCTCAAAGCTGCGTACAACCTGGCCTTGAACACTTCCAGGGATGGGACAGTCACAACTCAGGGAAAAAGATGACACCACAGGGTCTGCAACACACACAAAATGCTGCAGATTTGCTTAATGTCTTCTCCTGAAAACACACTGGTGTGCATGTATGTGAGAGACTGAACTGAAATCAGACTCCATCATCCATTGTCTTAAAAGATTGGTATGAGAAGCTGAGATGGGACTCCACCATCCATTGACAGAGAGATGGGTGGAAGGAGCCAAGACTCCTCCATCCATTATCGCAAGGAGTGGCGTGAGGAATTGATGTCCATTATCTCAAGGGCTGCTGACAGACGTGCAGTTGAAGAGCTGGCTGCAAAACCAACAAATATGGATGCACATGATCCACAAGGAATGTGCAGTACATGACATTAAGAACAGAGGTACTCTCCCCAGCCCATAATAAAACAGGAAAAAGGTAATAACTTTGATAAACACCTTCCACCACTGATGACTACAGATCCTGGGTGACACCTTCCACATTCCAAAGATGATGACTACAGACCCTTGGATCAACTATCTCTCTGCACTCTGAATGCTTACTTGATTTATTTTTTTCTAATCTGTCCTGTTTTTTAATAACAGTTTTATTTATTATACTTGGTTTTTTTTATAATTAAACAAACTGACTGATTGCTGTACTTGACCTCACTTGCGTCTTAATTTCATCCTGGGATCGCAAATGAAAAATTTCCAACACTGGTTTGTTGGGGGTTTTTTGTTTGGTTTGGTTTTTTTTTTTGTTTGTGTGTTTGGTTTTTTTGTTTGTTTGTTGTGATTTTTTTTTGGGGGGGAGGGGGTTCTGGTTATACAGAAGAGGCAGATTTGCCTTGAGAAAAGTCATAGCAGCCAACAGTTTTTTGGGGTAAAAGGCATGTCATACTGAATGGCACCAATACACCCAAGCTTGAAACCTGTATCAAACTTACACTTTTCACATCATTTAGACCCAGCTCTTGTTCAAATCCTACTTGGAAAAATATTCGAAATTTTCTGTGGAGGTGGTAGCTTCTAGTTTTCATTTCTTCAAGACTCAAGTTCACTTAAGAATTTGAAACTGTCCATTTTATAAAAACTGGAAAACATCAACAAAAAAAAACCCTGAAATTCATTTCAATACCTACATGCTTTTCTATAATATATCAATCACAGTAGTCTGCTACCACTGTATCATTCAATAAAGTAACAAATGAAGTCAAACTTCATAGTGCCTTTTGCACATGCTTAGCCTTCTCCGATCCCTCTCCTTCCTCATGTTTCAGGCAAAGATAATGCTTACTTCATAATACTACTACAGAAATACAACAAAATCTAATAAAGGTATTATTTCCTTTTGAATTTGTTTAGCTACATGTTGATCACACAACTGACACTTAGCCTAGACTGCTCAGCATTACAGAAGTCACTCACATGCACACACTTTGCTGTTCAGCAAGTTCAATACCTTAGAATAGTAGGTATTCTAAGGACATATGAAGACAGGCTGAGCAAGTTAGGGCTGTTCAGCCTGGAGAACAGAAAGCTGCATGGAGACCTCAGAGCAGCCTTACAGTATTTGAAAGGAGCCTACAAGGATTCTGGGGAAGGACTCTCCATTAAGGACTGCAGCAACAGAAGAAAGGGTAATAGATTCAAACCAAAACAAGGAAAGTTCAGGTTAGATACAAGGAAGAAGCTCTTTACTATGAAGACGGTAAGGCACTGGAATAAGTTGTCCAAGGAAGTGGTAAATGCTCCATCCCTGGCAGTGTTCAAGGCCAGGCTGGACAGAGCCTTGGGTGACATGGTCTAGTGCGAAGCATCCCTACCACTGGCAGGGGGGTTGGAACTAGATGATCTTGAGGTCCTTTCCAACCCTAACCATTCTATGATTCTATTCTATTACATTTGTGATTAGTCTCATTTTTTGGGTGGAAACACAGAATAAAATGCTGCATGCCTAGCATGTCTGAGCAAAAGCCAGATAGACAAAAAACAAACCTCATACCGCAACTACCCTGGGGAAATCTTTGTTCATTTCAATAGTTGTTCAGTCAGCTGTCTCTATGAATGACAAGGTTTTATCTCTAATGTGAATGGGTTTGAAGGCTACTTGCATTATCCATTCTTCAGCAGCTGCTGCCGAAACCACAGGGTTGCAAACTTATAATTAAATCCAGCTGCCACTACTGTGAGTTCAGTTATATCGAAGAGAGCAGCAATGGCTCATGGTTGCTGGCAAGATTCTGTCTCAATTTCTAGACAATGTAATTAACTCTTTTGCCCCTTTTAGATTAAATAAACATCAGCACTGAAGAACACTGTTAAATGACTGTAAAGTAGTATTTATATTTAAGTCTGGTGCAGTCACCACACCTGAGAAAACAAATTTCTAAGTGGATGATGGCTAAAAACAAATAGCTGTTTCCTTGAAAGCACTGAGAGGACACCCAAGGAGACATAAGGCACAGGGTGGAAGTAATTCTGTGTAGTAAGGAGGTATAACAAGATACACATTAACAGATCTATTCTTCAACTTCAAAATACAAACTCTAAAATAAAGGAAACACCAAAATCCAGCTTGACAGAATTGCAGGCAAGGGCTGGAAATGACCAGGAAATGAACAACAGGCCTTCCTTTAACAGTAAGATCATTTCTAGAAAGCCATTGTGTCTTAAATCAGACTTAGAGATACAGCCTGACTGGGTAGCTGCATATGCACACTTCTAGGAGTATAGCTTTTTCCTTCTACAGTCAAAAAATGCTCATATCCACACGTTAAAGTGTTTAGGTCAGCAAAAATAATTAGCAACCTAATTTTGACTCTCAGCCATAACCCTTGAAGTGCTGCTCAAGAAGCCTCCACTTACTCAGTTCTGTAAGAAACTTTGCAATGACAGTGCCTCAAGAACAAGCAATCAGCCAACAACACGCTAGAGCAACGCTGCTGAAGTAGAAAGTGACAGTCAATCGAGCTTGCTTTGTGAAGAGTTCTCATTATTTGTACCTCTTTGGAAACATGACAGTGCAATCACTTCCAAGGATGGATAAGAAAACACAACCGAAGACAGGAATGCCTGACCTCCAACACCAAGCACAAGAAGGTTAAAGAAATGTGAGAGTTATCTGTTAAGAATGAGATGCATAGCAACAATCTCTGCTGGATATTCTGCCAAATCAGCTAAAACCCTAGGTTACCTAGATCATTTCAATACAGGGGTTACCTACAGATCTACATAAAAACTGCATTAACTGAGTGATGGGAAAAGCCTAGCCACAGTACGATAGGCTATTTAAACTCACCTGTATTACCTCACCTAATTGACTGTGATCTAGCTCAGACACCTCCCCACTGCACTGAAGCAGATAGGCTGAATATCAAAATAAACTTGACCACAGTCACAGACACCTGCAGGAGTCATGAAATAGAATCCAGATGTTTCTAGAGACTCAAGGTCTGCTCACCTGCCTTTTGATAGGAAGGGAGGGACACAAAATGCACCTGCAAGCATCTCTGTGCTATGCTCATATTTTCTGTAGTTTACTATCACATTTCCTGAACCAACATCAAATAAATGCTAGTAGCTAGAAAGCAAGTTTTCTTCCATTACTTTTCCTAGCAAGGAAAAAGTAAAGAGCCTTTTGTACCAAACACAGTAAGAATGAATATGCTCTCAAGTGGTTATTCTTAGGTTCATTTACTTTTGACATATTTGTTTGCTGTTTCACTCCTGTCATCTGTCTACCTGCCACTATGTACTAATGGCTGTGAAGCCCAGGCACTCAAACGCATTTCAACAAGATGGGCTGATTATTATATCTTGTCATATCTAGGTGAGAGCAAGGCTTGATTTTTAAATCAGTGTTTTACCATTCCCATATTAAAGTGAAAAAGCTTTTATTCCTTCTAGCCTTTCAGGGGCTACTTAAAAGAGCTTTTTGATCTGTAGAGGTTCATATCTCACCAATGTTGAAAGGTGTTACAATAGACAATGCTGGCAAAAATTAAGTGTGTGTCAAGAGGGAACTGAATACAGGGTAATGGCCAAAGAAGAAAGAATGGAAAGGCTGAAGGAAGCTATGAATTTGGGTTGGGTTTGTTTTTTTTTTTTTTTTGAATCCTTCATAGGATCTTGCTTCTGAAGTAAAAACTGGAAATAATCTCCAAATCAACTGTTACAGATCATTAGGACAGATAATGCCATTAATCTAACTTTTTTCTTGAGATTATATATACCTTGGACCTTTTGCACTGTTCTGTGTACTGTTTGTCTTTTGCAAATCTCTGCATAGAAGAACCGCATAGAAGAACATTCATCTCATCTCTCCCAGGAGTTTCTAATCAGCTCTAGCTCTGTGACAATTAATATTTAGGTCCAAATTTTGATTTGTATTAATTTGTGACTATATATGTCTGTAATTTATTATTCAAATCACAATCTCCTTTAAGTGTCAGGATACCTATCAGCTGCCATCAAAGTACAGAACACAGGAGACAGATTAGAGAAAGGTGTATTACCATGAGACCAAACCCAGAAGGCATTATTCAGTGACAGCAGATGAATGTTTTGATAGACCTACATGTAGAGGTTGGCATTTTCATGGAAATGGATTTGTGTTTTGCCTTTTTTTATTTACTTGGTTGGTTGGTTTGTTGGGTTTTTTTTGTTTGCTTGTTTTAATAGAATACTTAGTTGGTTTGGGGTTTTCATTTCCTTGATGCTTTTTCTTTTAAAATATTTAAGAATCTAATGTGAAATTCGTATGCTACATCAAGGCTTGGAGGATGTGTGGGGGAAGAAAAACTAACCACTGTATATTTGTTTCTTAGGTTTTCAAGGCAATCAGATCACTGAAGTGCTGAAGGTCTCCAATTACCCAGAGTGAGACCAAAACCTGCTAAAAGATTATATCAGAAGACTTTACTAAGGCTAAAACTTCATTAAATTTGATTAATTATGGACTGAATGAACAAGACACCAGCATTTGTCTCTTCCCTCTTGCTTCTGCAAGGGCCAAAACCAGATTTGAAGATTTAGCGAGGCTTTGCAGCCCTGATCTGAGGCAGAAACAGGCAGTGCTGACAGCAGCTCCCAAGGTCACCAAGAAGCAGATCACACAAGCAGCACAGGAATGAATACAGCAGTGACAGCAGAACACCAATTTAATCCTGACAAATCTAAGCTGAAAGAGGCTGATGATATACAAGATTACACTGAGAAATACAAAGGCTGAATTTGGTACGAACTCACCTGATGCCAAAATCAAAGAAGGTGAAAAGATGCATACTAAGAGGACTAACACCCTAGTAAGAGAGGTATCTTCATATGAAATGACACTGATTTTTAGTTAACGAGGAGAAATTTGAAAATGCTATCCTGATTTTAGACTGAGCAGACTTCTAGATCTCCTTCTGGGTTAGTTTTCTTGCCTACAGGACCACTCTACATGAGTTAGACACACAACTTGCCATGCCATACAAATATGCATCTAGCAGTTTTAGCAAGGGCAGAGTTGGCTAGACAACTGAAGAAGGACTTCAAAATCAAAAAACATTTAAAGAAAGTTAAACAATGGGGATTTTTCAAATGCACCTTAAGTAGTAGAGCATGCTTAGCACTAAACAAAAATCACCTGAAATAGGCTTTGAAACAGTTTTAAAGGAACTGTAAAACTTTCAGTGTTGGAATGACATACAAAAAAGACAAATACTGGATTCTCAAGTCATTTCCATCTAAATCAAGGGCTTCTGCATTTGTAATATGCCCTATTTATATTAAGGTTGTTTGAAGTCTACACTACCTGCTATTTCATTGAACTAAAGCAATTTGCTTTAGAACTGACTGAGATGTCCGCACTGTCTGCTTCCTTAACAACATCAAGCATTAGCTGCTGGCTACAGCCAGCCTGCCATATAAGAAGACAGTAAAGGACCATCACACAGAACTGCCTCATGCTGCTCATCTCTCCTGCACAGTTTGCACACAACAAGCAGAAAGGAAACATCATGGTCTACTCTACACTTCTGATGAGATGAAACATGTCAACACACCTTGTTAGCTGCGCTTGTTGTTTAAAACACATTCACATTTTCAAATTTCACTACTTGGAAGGATTTTGGACACTGTAGTACAACACCACTTATTACTTTGACAAGTGCTGAAAAAGACACTCATTACCACAGCCCCTAATGCAGGCACAAGTGGTTGTACAACTTTCAAGAGCACGTACCAAGCCAACAGGATGCTCTCAAGCTGTCAGAAGCTCACATGACTCTGGTGCTTCTTTCCTGCAATACAAAGGACCAAAAGCAGCTACACCTTCATATTTTCTGTCAGCCAATTTTCTTAATCACAAAACCAGAAAAGTATGGTAGCCAAAGAAAAAGTTACAGGGCTGATGGGTCATTTTTCCTGGGAGTTGAAAAGGAGCAGAGAGAGAAGAGCAGGGCCCACTAGGAGTAGAGGATAATAACAAGGTTTCTTTATTCCTAACAGAGAATCGGTACCTGCCTACCCTGAGCAGCCTAATCAGTCCTCTCTGCTTCCTTTGCAATAACTGGCTTGCTAGCTCTTCACTAGTGAGACTAAGTCATTTGGAGCAGAATGAATGTACTAGAACAGAAAAAAATCCTGATAATCTTAAAGAGATTACATGCACTACTCTAGAGTAATCTGAATAAATTACTTTTGTGTCATCTTCTTCCATCCTCCTAGGGACTAATGGAGAATCTTCGTGTTAAAAATTTTGTCTCTGGTAAAACTGCATGGCCAAAATATGGATAAAACAATTTTATAGCCAAAATATGAAACAAAATGACAGAACCCCTGGCAATAGTGAAAGCCTTTCTATCAGCAACACTGCTTAAGTACATTAACAACTAGTCTACCCTCACAAATACTCAAACATCATGTAGTTCCATTGGGAAACAAAGATCCATGAAAACTAAAGACATCTCTATGGGTAACAGACCCATGGAGTTTTAAGCTTCACATTTTAAGAAACCTACGAAGAATGAAAACTTGTAGCACTGTTTCATGGATATATACTGCCCTGTAAGGCTTACCTTGGTCTCCATCTCGAAGAAGAAAATATGCATCTCTAGACAAGATCAAAATGGCAGTCACAACAATAATGAGAAGTTCTATCAAATGACTTTGCAGGAAAAAACATTTCTTAAAGGAAAACTGAAGAAAATTCTTTTTCACAGTGAATGAGTATTTTGAGTTGCAAGAAAATCCATCCAAATGCTGCCTTTTGACTCAATGGTTAACAAAAAAAAAACCACCAGCCAAAACCCAAAAAACCCACAAACAAAAACATCCCAACAAAAAACAAAATATAACCAAACCTTTAAGGAGTTCTGTAATTTAAACTCTGATCTACTTGGATAACGAGGTGCTGGCATTTTTATTTATATAGTTCAACATCTTAATAGCATGTGACCAGAGGTAAGGACAAGATTGACAGCTAGTCAATGAACTGATGAGTATCTCGTAAGCATTTCATTTTAGCTACCCATTCACGGTGCATTTTGCCCCTATCTACACATTCTAATGCTATTACCTTATGCTTAATTACTTCTATCTCAAAGCACTTTACAAAGGAATGAGCCATCATTATCAACATTTCATATACAAAGAAATTGAGGCATAGCAGTATAACTTGCTAAAAGTTACCGAACTAATACCCAAGGTCAGTGGCAAGCAAAAATCAAAGCCCTTATCCCAAATATCAGGTGAGCACTGTATTCAGCAGACTACACTGCCTCTCAAGATCTAGAGTTTCCCAGGCACACAATCTTTAGTCATCTACATGAGGCATTGTAAGAGAATTCATTTAAAATTCCACCTGCATTACAGCCAACACCACACTGTAAAACTGTGATACATTGACACTTAATAATCTGTTAAACACTGGAATACTATGTTCAGCATTCTTCAAATGATTAAGCTAAGATGACAAACATTCTGTCACTGTAAGATAATTTCCCTGACAAGTCTGCCTTGGTCATTCCTTACCTACTTCTATTTGTCTTCTGATAGCACTCATCATCTCAGAGATGCTCAACTGCAGTTACTCTTTCCTAATTACGGTACCCTCTTACAAAACCTTTGTAACACTGGTATTTTGTTTCAGTCATGAAATTCTAAAGCCTATTCTGTTCTCATTCTTGCTTTCATTTGAATTATTAAAACCAGAGGGAGGCACTTGGTAAAACCTGTAAGAACTTGAGGTTTGATTTTAAGAATCAAAACTAGCCCTTCATTTTAAATTGAACAACTTTATGTACACAAGGAGTAAATAAAGCTTCTCTTGTTTGTAGAATGTGGCATGCTTTCACTGGGTGTGTATCCAAGTACAAGTCTCAGGGCCAAATTAAACAAGCTAAATGAAGTTAATGTACTTTAATGTCCAGCTCAGCTGGCTAGCAGGCCTTGAACAAGATTACCAGCGCAACTAATGAATAACAATGAAACCAGCACTGCGGCAGATTTGATTCTTGGCCCTGGGTTTTACCATTTCTCTTTTCAGTTACATGCATTTCCACCCGTTCTTTGGGCTCAAGAGAAATGGGAAACTCAACTCTCAAGCGAGTTAAGAAATAAAGAAATACAGCTTGCAAGTTTACATTGTAATTGATGTAAGTCTATTATTACAAGACAAATTGAAGCAGACAATGTAAAGAGACAGCTCAATCTGTTACTGAATCCTTGTAATGGCTATATGAAGAGCTCGACCATTTCGCCCACAAATCTTCTTCTAACCTTTTATTGCTGCTTGTGAGGATAAAATAATAAAACTATGGAGTAGAGTGTGGAAGCAATGCAGCAATACATTTCTAGTCACAATTACAGAAAGTTCATTACAGGACTCGTAACATTGTGTTGCAGGCTGCTAAAGCACAATATGATAAAGTTGTTACATGCAATCATGCTAACTGTGAATAATTATCTCAGCTACAGATTGCTATGATGCACTGGGCTGTTATAAGTCATGCTCAATGATCCATATCAAACTGCCTGCAGGACAGACCAGGGCAAAGCATGTAGCAAATTGATTTGCAGAAGACCAGCCTACCTACTAACTTTATGGCAAATATAAAGGTGACAAAAAAATTTAGATCAGGAATGTATGCTCCCATTTATCTTTTAGATTAACTGATTTTAACAATATTTTTATAACAATTTCTTGTCTATTGTCTATGGATTGTAGTGCCCAGCAGGGAGATCATGAGAGCCACTTTGTAAGTGAAACTTCAGAATTAGCTGTCACCATTGAATGACAGAAACAGAAACAAGATGAGAAAAGAGTTTTGAGAGGGGAGCTATAAAATGGAATACACAGAACAATTTTGCTCAAATGACTGTACGTATAGTTAGGAAATGCTCACGGTTCCTCCTCTGCCAAGAGATTAACAGGAGAGCACACCAAGAGTGACGGAAATCAAGGTAACAACCAAGGAATGCCTGATGGGCAGCTTTCAGCCAGCAGTTTGTGGTCTCATATCCAGTTAGAGCCTCCCTTTTCCTGTAAAGCCCCCAAAAGGGCTACCTGAAAACTCCTACCAAAGACTCAATTGAAAAATGCAGTTGAGAGGTAAAAGCGTGCCTCTGTCCCACAGTGCCCTCTGACAGCTTCATATATTATAGTATAATCTTTTCCACTAATATTTTACAGCACATGTCCCAAAATTATAAACCATGGTTTTCCTAGCACCCACGTGTTCCACTGAATCCTCAAAGCAAAAGATGCTGGTAGGAGAGATTCCTTTTCCTCTGGGTTAAGTATTGGAAGGAAAACAGTTTATTTACAGTCAGGCTGCACAGACAAGTGGGGAGGAGGGGACAGACTAAACTGTCTATAAGCTCAAGATATTACTGTTAAGTAATGCAGTCACATTAAAATCAAGCTGATTTACAAGAGCAAGATTCCAACATCAGACAGAAAAACAGTCCATAGCTTCTAGCTCCTCAGCACATTTTCTTTAGTTTTGCTTAGATTAAATACAATACAAACCTCACCCACCTCTAACTGGAGCTGCCTGCAACAGTTAAGAGGCCTTACACCCTAAAGTTACCTTGTTTCCATTGTGCAGGTGAATTGTCCATGAAAGTAGGTTTTTCCCTTCAGAATTTATAAACTTGCCCCTGCCAGACTGCAATAGCAGCAACTGTATAAACCTGAAAATTATGACTACTGAAATTCCATTCAAACCTGAGAAATCAACAGAAAGCAAACAAACCACAAAAAGAAAAATCCACCCAACTGCAAAAAGAAAGAATTTAAGGATACCTCACACTGCTTTTAGTATCTGCAGTTACCAACCTGTGACATAGGGGCCACACAACCTCATTTCAGTTTGAAAATCTGACCTGTGTTATCTATCACACACACATAATCTGCCTGTTAGAAATGCCTTAGTGCTGTTGGTATTAGCAAGAAACAAGAGACTCAAACTAGCAAAGACTGCATAGAATTTGCTGAGATTTATATTGCATTTGGCGAAAGCTTATTATATGGGCTCTTTAGAGATCCTGATCCAACTTACCTTGAACCAGCAGCTTTACTTTAAGCCAGTAATAAAGTAACCTGCATTGGTGTCACTCTGGTTCATATCAAGTGACATACATAAGCTTGTTTCTATGGGCAGTAACGAAAAACACAATTACACCATCTCCCTTAGAATGTGCTCAATTGAACTCATGCCTGAAGGCAGATAATTGGCACACTGTGGTCTGATGTGAGAAGTTTCCTTACAAAGAGCTCCGCATTTTATTTAAATGCTTCCTTATAGTGAAAGATGTGATCTATGACCAGGCATGAATAAATAAAATAAATAAATAAACCACAGAACTGTTGCAACATTTGTTGACTTTTTACATTTCCCACTTACCGTGCCTGCTGCAATTCCAGCTGCATTATACCTTTACTGAAGGAGGCAGCTACCCATACAGATGCAGCTGCTTTGGCATAGTGAGCCCACACTATCACATAAGCCTTGGTGGAGCCCAGAGATCAGAATATGACAAAGGTTATGAAACAAGCATGACAGAAGCCCTCAGCTCTTAAAGGGATCGTTGTAAACAGTTACATTCCTTCTCACTTATACTTCATGACAGATGAGCCAGGTGAGGATGTGAACATACGGGAATTTAAGAGTGAAAGACTTGTATTTTAAACTTATCAAAAAATCCACCTTTCTTTGAAAGGAACATAATGTGCTTCAATTGAAAAGGAAATTATTTTCCTAATACAAAGGAAGTCCTTTGTCCCAGTTACAGCCTACTCTGAAGGAATAACTTTTTCCTCCTCTCTTAAGAAGCCAGATGGATGCAGTTCTGTAATTTTAGAGAGCTTTACACAATGTGATCATCTTATTTTACATAAATTACAAGATAAGCCATTGTGGATTTATTAGATTATGAATCAGCATGAGAGAAAGATTCCCACTAAGACTGGGTCACAGTATAAGTTCATGGAACTCAGTCCATAATAACCTAGAACACAGTTACTGAAAGATTGGTGCATTTCAAGAATACTAGGAAATATTTGCTAGTGATCTGTAAAAATCAGCCTTCTCTTACAGATACACCAAAAATACCACGGAAAAATACATTTAGTTCATTTGCTACATTTTTTACTTTCTTCCAACCTATTTTAACTGAGGATTTATTCTCACAAAGGTAAAAAGCAATGCAGAGAAACATGGCAGAAGCATCATGAGAACATGCAAGTTCAGAAGCAATAGAAAGATATTCCACTGCTGATATTCAGTGGTATTATCCACTACAGAAACTCATCTAATATCAACCAAATTAAATTTTTTTCTTGCTTTGTTAAAATTCAATACCAAAAAAGGCAAATTCTGAAAAATAAGAGAATGACCAAATAACAAGTCAGAGTGCAAAGGCAACTTTTAAGTCTACATTGATAAAATGTTCATGCTATGAGAAATATTGTTAAGCATGCTTTTTACCCAAGAATCAGAAGCATTTGAGACATTTAGTTTGACTCACCATACTGGCAGCGAGGACCCTGAAATCCTGCAGGACACTGGCAAACCTGGGATCCTGCTTCCGAACACTTCCCTCCATTGAAGCAAGTGCCAACAGTGCACAGCACTAGGACACACAGATAGAATGAAATGAGGGTGGGTGGGTTATTGTTTTTGTGCCAAAGATGTTCCAGAATTGCCTCTTCCTGTCACAGTCCTGCTGTAACAGGGACTTCCAAATAAGAAAAAAAATCCAGCTTTTTATTTAAGTGGAAAGTTTAGACTGCAATAAAACTTACCATGGTTGGAGCTACCACATTGATATGAAGAAACTTAACTTTAAATGAGAATTAAGACAAAGATAATGCAGTTTAACCTGAATATGCTTCAGAGGCCAGAGACAGTCTTAGGACTCAAAGCAATGCCTGAATCCAGTACTAAAGAAGACATGAACTGCCAGAGAATAATGCAGCAATGGTTAAGAAACACTGGTATACTAAAAGATGTTATATATGTCCAAGGGAATTAAAGTATTTCCCTTCCTCCAACACAAAACATTATTTATCTACCATAAATTGAACTCCACATACTTGAGCCAAACTTGCAAAGAGTATCAAATATAAAAGACTAATGCAACCCCTTTATGTGCCTTTAAAGAATTCAAAACAAGCCTGCACTGCTCTTTCAGGAAGAAAAGGATTTTATATTGCTATTGGTGTTCAAATACTTAAAATTCCTTTACATCAGAGATTCAAATAGAGATTGTAAACATCTCTCACAGACTTCTTACAACTAAACAGGTGCACACTAAATATGTAGATTCAGTCTGAAACTAACAGGAATACCTCTTAGACTTTTTTAAAAGCAAAGAGACAAACATAAAAGCAAGCTTTCTGAGTGTATCCCTTGAGTTGGTATGAAGATTAAAAGATACAGAGGAACAGATGCTAACTTTAAAACAGAAAATACAATTACTGACAAAACAGAAACAAAACTAAACATCAAGTAGATTGCTATCTTCTACTCATTGTTAACAGTGGCTAAATTGCATCCTTATCATTTAAATTAAATTCCATCTTTCAGGAAAACATCCAGTCATGATTAAAAATTACTGATAGGAACAGGTTCTCAGATGGAGGACCCTAGTATAGAAACACAATTGCTTCAATGGCAACAGCAGCAGTGAAAAAGCCAAAACCAGTTAGACTCTGCAGTGAGTGCTACATCCAAGAAACAAGCGTCTTACAGCAGATTTCTTTGCATAATTTGGGTAACAGCAATAAATTTGGTTGGCCTGTCAAAGTCAGGCTGGCACAAAAACGCTGCAACAAATACAATAAAAAAAAAATCAGTTTCCGCTGTTTAGAAATACTTGGTACTTCTGCCTATGACAGCTTTTGTATCTTAAAATGAAGTTTTCTTGCCCATCAATAGATCGCCTCCTTTTAGCTGGAAATCCCAGTTACAAATAGCAACAAACAAATCCTATCTTTCTAGAATTAAGAATAGGAAAGTAAGACCTAAGCACGTCACCTCTCTTGGTTTGGCAGTTTTGCCATCAACTTACAGTGCAAACAGCCAGGTTCATTGTCATGTTGGACCCATCCAGGGCAGCACTTATAGACAGTCTGACGCTCCAATTTGTACACCTGCTTGTAAATTGTGTAGTACCCAGACCTTTAAAGAGAGTAAGTTTTAGAGAACACTCAACTTCTTTTCCAGTTATTTACATTTCATCAGGAATAAAGTTTACTCACGTAATACTTACTATACCTTTTTTCAGCCCCTAACAGTAGTTGCTAAAAATGAGACAAATAATAAATTGCATCCTGATAACATCCGATGCTCTGTCATGTCCACATATTTTCTGATTAATCTGTATTTAGGCTAGTCAAAGGTGAGTAATTTTGGTTTATAATCAATTTGGGGCTTAGTTGAGGGAGTCAGATCTAACATCAGTTCCAAGCATGACAGAAGTAGAAAGAAGTTTAATTTTTCAAAGCAGATAACTTGACAGCTGCACTCGACCCGAAAAAGACAGGAACATTTTCCCAGTAATATATAACTGTGATCTAAAGCTAGCAAAGAAGCTCATGACACACCCAAAACACAAAGGAAAAAAAAAAAGCTGCATTTTCTACTCATAACAGACAAAGCAAAACCTCAGCAGGACACCAACTATACACGTAAGTACATCACACATCTCTCATGAAGTATTTTACAACTTCCCTCACAAAAAAAAGTTACAAAGAATTTGCATTAAGTTCAGTAACAGAATCAATTATAATTACAGATAATGGACTACCTTCTCTCATAGCGGCTACACCACCTCCTTCTTGTGCAACCTTGTTTCCACATCTTCACCATTCGACTAAAGGCTTGGACACATGGCTGTGGGCGTCCTACCAGTGCCAACTCAAACACTGGACAGACATTTGGCCTTGAGGGAAAAAAAGATAAATTTTATTATTTCTAGCACAAAATTTAGAAGTCTAGAGAAATACACAAAACCACACTGTGTCTTACATTTAATAAAATTTGATATGGGTTTTAAAATTGCCATTTAAAAAAAAACTAGTTCTATGACTTTTTTCACCTTGACCTGATCAAACAGCCACCTTGCTAAAAATCCAGTATCAATAAACAACTGACAAATCATGATCCAATGATTTCAGAATGGCAAATGGACCACAGGTATTAATGAAGCCAAGATACTTTTTCAGGGTGGCCAGAAGCATTCCTTTGTAGAATAAATAATGCAAGGTCCTACACCTGGGTCAGAGCAATCTCAGGCACAGCTCCAGGTTGGGCAGAGAAGAGATTCAGAGCAGCCC
>JAOEHY010012909.1:0-11946 GCA_025447955.1 Psilopsiagon aurifrons
TTGTGAATGCTCCATCCCTGGTGGTGTTCAAGGCCAGGTTGAACATAGCCTTGGGTGATATGGTTTAGTGTGAGGTGTCCCTGCCCATGGCAGGGTGGTTGGAAGTAAATGATCTTAAGGTCCTTTCCAACTCTAGCTGTTCTATGATTCTATGATATGATATGATATGATATGAATGTGTCAAGCTTGATCAGGGAAGGTTTAGTTTTGAAATTAGTAAAAAATTCTTCACAGAAAGGGTGATCAGGTATTGGAACAGGCTGCCCAGGTAAGTGGTATAATCACCATCCCTGGAAGTGTTTAAAATATGTGTAGATGAGGCCCTCAGTGTCAGTTTAGTGGTCGACTTGACAGTCCTGTGGTAAAGATCAGACTTGATGATCTTAAAGTTCTTTTCCAGCTTTGTTGATACTATGCTTCTATAGTATAAGATATGATATTCTAATTTTACTTTATTTCAGTTATTAAACTGTTCTTATCTCAACCTACAGTTTTTACCTGTTTTACAATTCTCCTCCCCGTCCCACTGCAGGAGGGGGCAGTGAACAAGCAACTGTGTGGTATTTAGTTGCTGTCTGTATTTAAACCGTGACACACAGCATGACAATTCTATGGGAGCTTCTGACCATGCAATAGTAAGTTGAAGTGAAGCTCACTCGGACATCTCAGAATGTCACTCTGAGAAACATACATCAACTGCCAACATCAAATTCGAAACCATATTCTTATTCCTTCTTGACCCTAGAAAATTTTCTATTCCAAATTGTTCATTCAGGTCTGTTTCTTAACAGTGAGCTTTGGGAGATACTGTCATCAAACAATAGATTTTGTACTTAACTGAAATAAGGATGTATTTTTACACATTCATCTAAAGATAACCCTGAAAGTATTCTAGTGCCCTGAGCTCATTGTTAAGTTGAACTCACAGCAGACTAGGATTTTAAAGGAAAAAATGTTATATATATCCTGATTACTCGTGAACCAATAAGGTCAGACACAGTTTTACCATATGTAGAGTTTAGAAAGCCTGAAGTATTTAAAGCCATGGGAATATGACAGATCCCAAGAGTACCAAATAAAAGCACAGCTGTTAAACAGTACAGTGCCTCTAAATTTATTGTGTTTTTCTAAATTATCATTTGGGGGAATTTAATGCTGTAGGACAAGTAAAGTGGACTTTCCTAGCTGTTAGAAAAAAAAACCCCAACCATTTATTGCTTGTATAGTCCCAGAAATAACTAAAGGATTTGGATTAAGGAAATGTAGGTACTTTGTACTGTAAGCAGGTTTTTTTCCAAGTGTTTGAAGGGAAGAATGAAGAAAGAATAGCCCAGTAAAACCCACCAAGATGTGTTTTACCAGTTATGCGCACTAAGATTATTTGCTACCTTTGCCAAATTTGGAAAAACAACTTCTGAAAAGCAAGTTGTTGAAAATTTCCTGTTAAATCTTACCCTAAATCAATGATGATTGCATGGATAACACATGACAAAGGAAGATATTTTTCCTTGAGTTTGATTTGTTGCATTTTACCTTTATAAAAAATAAACTATTAATTTATATGTCAACTGAAAGTAATATTATCCCTATGTAAGAAAATAAGTTTATTTCAGTTTGGAATTTATTTTTAGCACTTTCATCTGAATTTTTTTTGCTTTGTAAATATATTTTTATTCATAAGATAATATATAAGTAGTGTAAAATTACGTCTTGTTTTTTGATTAAAATATTTACAATATTCTATGTCAGCTACTTTATAAGTGCTTAGTATTGGATTGATTACCTAGCTAGCTAGGTATTTAACTAAGATCTTACGGTCCCTTTTTAAGCTTGAGTATAACAGCCAACGAGAAGTGATGCAGGTGATTGGGACGAGCAAAGCTTTTAAACGTTACCCTTCAACCCACACAGCAGCCTCCCTCTCTTCACAAAACTATGTTCTTGTCCATAATTGTAAGTGCCTTTGTAAATGGTGTAAGCAGCAGGACTTTTGGTTCAGCAGCAGTGAGTTTTCCGGTTAAATGTGTAATTCACCAAACGGAAGGACAGGCACCTAGGAAACATCATTATTCTTCACCTATCTGTCAGAAACTACAGAGGATCTAGCTGGTTCAGTTGCAGTCCTTTTATCTGCAGTCTGATTTCTACATTTTTTTTCAAATAGATCCAAAATGTATTCATCACACCATGAGCAAGAATTTAAGCCCAGTTATATAAGTTCTGAGTTGTGTAAACTAATTTCCCCTTACTTCAGTCAAGTGAAGCTGTGGGTGGAAAGGTCACTCATTAATGATGAGATATGCTGCTGCCCTGGTGGCCAACTGGCTTTGCACCCTTTTAGTTATTGATCTGGGAACATACAGAAGCAGGCAATAGCAGCAGGGCAAAGCTCAGCTCTCTCTTCTTGAAACTCTCCTAGGAAAGCTACCAAAGGTTCCCTTCTACATTCTAGATCTCTGCTGTGGGTAATTAAGTTTAGGAAGGAAAAATAACTTAAAAGCAAAACATTTGGATTACAAACTTCTCCTGGAAAAAAGCTTTCAGGACAACAAATCCAGGTAAAATTTTCTTGACATAGCAGAGCCCCATCAGGTCAAGATGACTCAACATTTAGTTTTCAGAAAGCAAAATCTTTCTTCAAACACAGGCAATGAAAATGTTTCAAATCCATCATTTTCTTGTGTAGTCCCTGTTTTCGACCTTGAGTGGCTGATTCAGAGCCAATGTGCAATTGGGACCATAATCCCAATGAAACTGCAGAGGTGCTGAGCACCATTTCTTTTAGAGAATTCTACTCCCTGGGATATTGCCAGTGACAGCGATTGAGGTAAATCAAAAAGTGAAATTGGGAATATCAACATTAAAGAAGAATCATTTCATGACAGAAGCAAAGAGTAAAGCATTATAGACTGTGAATTCAGAGGTGCACTCTAATGGTGTAGAGGGGTTTTTTTAAGTAGCATAAGCATATATTTCAGAATTGAGCCTGGGTTGTTAGGTTGTAGAAAACACATGATCACTGTAGAGTGGAAGTGAGAGAAGGAGTGGGGGAAAGCAAGTGATACACTTTTGGGGGGACATTTAGGTGATTTTTTAATTAGCTTGCTCAGATCTCCTGGGGTCAAACAGCACGAATACTACATCCTACTATGGACACTCAAATTCAACTGCTTGCTTCTATTAGGTGAAGAAAGATGACTGATGTCCCCCAAAAGAAGGAAAATCAAAAAGTCAGTTGTCTGGGAAACTCAGTCTTTCCTGTGTAAGTCTCTCACAGCCTGCCTATACCCTACATTTGTTGACTGTCAGAGCTCACAGTACAATGAGAAAGGAGACCCTAGCAGGAGAAACAGTGAATTTTCCCTCCCAGGCAGCATGTAGATCTATGTGCAACAAGCAGCCCCAGGCAGTCATCATCTATGGGCAATTTGGGGAAGGCACTCTTGTTTCCAGACAGCCTTGGAAACAAATGTCCTGCTCTCAATTCAGACCATCAGGTTAGGCTTCTGGCTGACATAACAGTGTTAGATGGTTTGTGCCCATTATATACTCTGATGGCAAGAGCCATTTAAAATTAAAATTAAATAATATGGCAAGTGTCCCAGCCTTCAAAATATTCTCTTCGAACCACTTTTAGTCTGATATGGTTGTAAAAGCACTGTCAACAGGAAGTCAGGTGCTCACACAAGAAGTAGAAACAACAGCAGTGCAGATATTAACCTACGACTTTTTGCTCCCACAGGATGCTGGGCCTTACTCACCATGATATCAGGTCACATCAGTTTATTCCTCTTCCTTTGCTGATGGAGGAATAAGTGCTTGCTAGTTATCTTGGGATGCATACAGGACCAAACTGAAGACCAAACAGAAAGAAGCTATAAAAAAGAAGTCTTAAAAATGCTTTGGTTAGTTTCTGAAAAAGGAAGCCTAACAACTTACATTTATTCTCCTATGAATACTTTTATTTTTTAAAATTTAATTTTTTTAAAGAATTCTTTAATATTTCTCTTAACATTTTTTTCTCTTCTTTCTGCCTTTGCGAATCTTTTATTTTCACATGGTTTATAATTGTGATAGGCATGCTTAAATTGGGATAGCTCAAAATGGATAAGCCAATTTTTTCTTGAAGTTTTCCTTTCATTTATTAATGAGCCAAACAGTGATTTGCACAAGAGCTTTCTGAAATAGGAGCCTTGAGCTGATTATCACTTTACTCTGATGTCTTACAGTGGTGAGGTTGCATGTTATAAAGCAGAATTTCCACTCATTCATTTCTGATCTCAGTTTGACAAAAAAAAGTGATTTTTTTTTTTTTTTTCTAAAGGGAAAGTTTAAGATATATGAAAGTTTATTCCACTGAGAACTGACGATTGCTTTTTAAAGTATTTCTTAAAGGTGATATTCTTTTTAAAGAGAAACCAGCGTCAGAGTTCTGTGAATGAAAGAATGAGCTCTCCAAAATGATTGATGATGCTGTCTTACTTCTCTTGATTGATTAGTGCTTCAGTCCTGAAACTTTGGCCCACAGACCATCTGTGTCCTGCAGAGGGCTGGCTACTAGAGACTTTAGAGAGAAGACAGATCGCATGATGATGGCTTATCTGCCTGATTCCTGCTGTTAAATCATCTTAAAAGCAGTTAAAAATTCATGAAACATTTTATTAATCAGACTTCTTCTAGGAAAGCAATTCTAAGTGGGAAGATTATTTTTTCTTCTGAAGTAGTTCCCGTTTTTAATACACGTAAACAATAATTAATAACTTATTTATAAAGCCCCATTGGCATGACTGAGGTGCTTGGGGTACTATACAACACCATCAAAACAGAATCAAAACAAAATGAACAAAAGTTCACCCTCATTAGAGTCTACCCAAACACAAGAAATATTGCAGACAGGAAAGCAGGTTCTGCTTCTCTAATCATGCAGTCTCGACATTTGTATTTTTAAGTGATGCTGGGGTTTGAAATACATCAGCATAAACTTCAAATTATGTACAAATAAGGGTGACATCCCTTTGTTCTTCCATAAACTTACTTTTGTTTCACATATCCAAGTATGTTTTACTTGCTCAGCTATTTCAGACATTAAGCATAAACCTCCAAACCCGTTAAAGTATTCTGCATCTCTGAACTCTGCATGATGTGCCATACAGCCTTCCCCACATAAGTCAGCAGAAAAACAGGTGCCCTAGGAGCTGTGCAGTAAGTGCTTCTAATGTGACCCACCGTGGAGTGAGGGAAGTTATAAAGCAAGAAATTAGGACTCTCTTACCCTGGGAAATGAGAGCTATGGGGCAAAGTTCACTACTTGCCAGCTCTTCGGGCAGGGGAAAATCATATCGGTATAAAGATCACTTTCACAGTTAGCTGCAACCAGACGAATTTCAGTACCATCTGTCCCAAACCTGGGAAAACAGACGCAGAAATTTACACGTAACCATGAGTATAGTTAATCGCAAAAATTCGCTCACAGGAGTAATTTTAGAAGTTCCATCTGATTCATACTGCAGGTAAACATCAGAGGCAATTTCTATAGTATCACCAGGTACCATTTCCACATTACAGAATTTTAATATGCTAGCTGGCTGTACAAAACAAGTGAATTTGTACTCCCTACCCATCCTGTACCAACCAAACTGTCACTCGTTAAAAATAGGTTAAATAGGTTATGGAAGATAAATAGAGGAGTAAAAAATAATGAAAATATATAGTGAATGTTAGGCTGTCACTAACAGCAGCTGTTTCTGATAAGGCTCAGCTCTTGAACTATTGAAACAAGGAAAACAAATTAAAGCTGTTTCTTTGATGCCTTAATACAGTATCTATTTAATTTGAGATTACATAGTTCATGAGGCATAAATCCCCAAATATTTTTGTACAATCCTTCAACAGCCTTCAGAAATATCACAGCGTAATTTGTAGAATTCACTGTCATGAGTGTGGTTTTAGAAATACACCAATACATAGATGATTTAAGAGAGCAAAGAGCTGAACCTGATTTTGGATTCATATCTCAAGGTGCAACATTTGCTCAAAGCTATAGTTTCCAAGGAAGCTCAGCTGGAACCAAGGAGAAGTGTTAACAGTGGAAGTTCAACTGTATGGGTGTGAGCAGCAAGGGTGGATGGGCACACGCTCCACTTAATGTTCAGTGAGACTGATGAGGGGATGTGCACTCCTGTCCCTCTGTAGTTTGAAAACATCTATCCCAATATATCATCTGATGAATTAAACAGTGGTTCACTCAGAGAATTCCACATTTTACACAATGTTCATCACTGTTACAGTTACCCTACTCAATCTGAGCTACATAGATGCCAGGAGGCTCAGACCTGAGGCAGGAGAGCACTATTTTCCTGATCCACCTTCCTAAATTTCATTTTTGTTTCCAAGAAAAGTGATGCTGAGAATTTCATGGCATCATGCTTTTGAAGAAACTGAAAGCCTTGTAAAAACACCTCTTTCACTATGCTTTGTGGCTGGTATTGCTGAGGTATAGTCTGACCTCTAATGCCTGGGAATGCTGCAATTCTAGCCTATATCTGAGAACTTTTAGCTGTATGGGAGGAAAATAAGAAGAATTCTATTGAATTGCCTATTAGTTTGCATAACAGCTCTCCAAAAGCAGTAAAAGAAAATGTAATGTCAGCAGTTTTCACATGTAAGTAAAAAACCACCAGGTAGGAAAAGTTAGTCAACAAGAGCCTTAAATTTATGTTCAAATGTTTCTTTCTCCTAAAATCTGCATAAAATTTTCCCCATAAATAAATAAATGAGCAGCTGTTTACTTTGTTTTAATTTATTATGATACCAACATGACATGAAACATTACCAGCTCAATTGCTAATCATCTGGGGTTTTTTTCCCTGGTTGTTTTTACCTTTCAGAACCCCTTGCCTGAGTAAAAATTGTTTGCCATTAACCTCTGACAGCTTTGAAAATTGTCTTTGGACTAATAGAAAACAAAGCAATTTCCGTTGTCCAGTCAGTCACCTAACATGAGTTCAAATCTGAGAAGTCAAATTGTAGTTTACAGAAAGTATATTTAAACAAAGATGTAGGGCATCCACACAGTGTACTGTGCAATCTTCCACTCTTTCTTGTGTGAAATGAGTTTATGCAAGTCTGGTTCATTGCACACAGCTATTCAGTTTTTTAGTCCCTTGAATTAGTATCTAGGTCAGCAAAGCAATAAGAACATTAAAAAAAAAAAAAAAAAAGAAGAAAAAAGAGAAGAAACTAAACAACAACAACAACAAAAAAAACAAACAACCCATAACCATAAAAAAATACATCCCTGCTATGCAAGTCTTCCTGCTCACACACTTCTTGTGAAACGCCTTCTTTGAAGAGCAGAAATGGGATTGCTGAAATTTAGGTACATGAAAAAAGAGGAAAGAAGGCTAATGATTGTTTTGCCCAGTGGAAAATTCTCTGAGTTCCATTATTTCAGCTCCTGTAACTATCCGAATAGGATTTTCATGCTGCATTGGAAAATTCCACAGCAGCAACTAACAGTCTATTTTATACGTAAATCATTGCCTCCTTTATTTTTTGCCCGGTCATTTCTTGTGTACAAACATGATACACAGTTTGCCAGAACATTTGGCGATTGTCTGAGAGAATCAAACAGTTGTAAAACCTGCGTCATGACAAAGCTCAAGGCAATACTGAATTTTGCCCTGCTCATGATCATTTTTAATGCTGCCTATATATGCGTAAGTCACAGACAGCCAAGAGGATGTATCAGACAGATGTAAAGCCATTTTTCTTTCCACTATATTATTGAAATCAGTGGAGCGTAAGGATAAGTGAAAATAGAGAAAAAAGAAAATTCCTTCCCATTTCCATAGCAGCATCAGGCTACATATGCATGTTTATTTTTAAAACATGGAATAAGCCTGCCTGGCTACTTTGTGTATAAGTACAATTCTGTGCTTTTCTATGTTTAATGCAACTGAGAAAAACCCAGAGAGATTGTTTATTTGCCTTCCACTTGAAGCACTGAAAGAATAAGCCCCTGGACACAAGAAGGCATCACAAAAAGACAAAACTTGGGAGATGGTCTCCCTGAGGGCTGCTTTGGCACAGTTGCCTGCATCTGCACCTTCATCCATAACCCCCTGCCATAACATTCTAACAGGCAGATACATATCACCAATGAACAAACAGGAGACACAGGGGTACATCTGAAACTCCTGCCTCCCATTCAAAGTTAAATAATTTCCATCCAGCTGGGACACAGACCTTTCAGTTGCCATCTAAGGACAGATATCAAACTAGGCAGAACAGGTCTTTATAAAACATAACTTCCTGAGGCATAATGATACTTGCCTTTTGAGTGCAGGCCAGGGCTATGGTATTTTCTAAGGGAGAAGACAAAGTCCACAGCTCCCGCTATAGGATGAATATATCCTATTCAATACTTGAGTATTGAATATCTCAGTTACCTTGCTGTTAAAAGTTTGCAAATCCTTTCTAGCTGACGCTGAACTGAAAGCTATTACTGCTTCAAAAGAGGTGCTAAGCACTAGCCTGGATTCAGTTGCTTTCAGATATAAAATTTTTGTCTCCTAAGGTAGAATCCTACACAAAGGATTTATGAGTTGCTGAGGATTAAAACTATTGAGGATTCAAACAGATGTGCTAAAATATGGCCCATTTTGAAAAGAGTCCTTACCTGTCCTATTTCCAGCATGCAGCAAGTTATAAAATTGAGGTGTGTCATTTAGTATTTCTGTGCCTCTGTTTCCCTACAGAGGATGACAGCCAAATTCTTCAGCCACCGTGGTATAGCACAGACTGTGCAGCCTCTCCTTGCCAGACTTCAGGGGAACTTCTCAAGGTGACTACCCTCATCAATGCAGCCAGGGTTTTTGCAATCAGGCTCCCAGAACGAAAGCCAACATATTATTGTCTGTGCAATATATTAAAATGCTGATGCTGCAGAAAGAAATAAGGGTAGAAGGTTCTGGATTCATGGACTCATTCAAAAGCAATATAAAATAAGTAGGGAAAATGACTATGTGGTACGAAAGCACAGTGGTGCTCATACTGAGAAAAGAGAGAGACTGTTACTTTGCACTGATTTAGAGGGAAGCTGCCAAGGCACATCCAGTAAATTACTATTGTTCAGAGTCATCTGAACAAATATCTCTAAAAGCTGAGTTTGGTATACTGGAGAAACACTCAACTGATTGTTATATAATAATAATTGGCTGCAGAGGAATGGGCTTTCTATGGAACCTGGGACAGTATTTTGAGCTAGGGAAAGCTTTTTACACTGTGCAGTGAAGCCTCAATCCTTACTCAATTGGAATTCACTTTTCCAGATGGCTCGGAGCACTGCCTGTCCTTGCAGCCTGTTCTGGGGGCAGGCAATGGGCTGCAGTGCTGCAGAGGCACAAAGCAGTTCCGAAGTTTCATAAGAAACACTACTGGGAGGAGGGAGAGAAGCAGAGTCTATTCAAGAACCTGCAAGTAGCTAAAAAAAGTGATGCTGTGCCAGGGAAAGTAAGGAAGGAGCATGTGCAAAGCAGCTAAAACAATTGCAGTTTTGTGCTTTGCAGTTATCTCGATGTTAAATGCAAATGCACATTATTTTTAGCACTTAGAAAACCCACAGCAAAATGCTCCAGGCAGCTGCTATCTCTTCTGTCTGGAGTAAATATTTGTTTGTGACAGTTTAATCTTAATTGTCAAAATGTAGAACTTATCTGTTTTCCTTGTCCTTGACCCTATCCCCCCTCAGCTTTCTGGAGCCTGCAGTTGTTAAAAGAAGGAGCTACCTCTGAGTCATTTCCCAATCCACAGGTGTCTCTGAGATGGCCAAATGTTTGATGCACCTGATCCTCTATCTGAAAACTGAGTTGGATTTGCCTTCTGGAAACAAACATTTCACAGAGGAGGAAAAAGACAGGGAGTGGAGAGGGGAGATAATGCATGGAGTTCTAATTTTGTTTGCTTCCTTCTCTCCACAGTCCTAACAGATACAGCCTTTTGAGGATGTAGTTATTTATTTGCCCCTTGATGCAAAGGTGAAAGAAGAGGAAACGTGACTGATTTGTATGTTGTTCACATTCATTCTCTGTTCCTTACTAGTTTATTCTAAAGAATATGAGTCAGTCAATTTTGTAACAGACCATAGATCACATGAAGTTGTTAAGGATGTTGCGACATATACAGCTTTCTGGGACACAGTGTCATCCAAAGCCCATTCTGGATTGTTACCGCGATCAAACACTGCCATGGGTTGACAGTGATGAAATCAACGAGATTTTCAATTAAAAGAAAATAAAAAGTTTCCTTCACTGGAACTAATGAGGACTGGTTAGAAAAAGAACTGCAAGGAAAAGTGAGGTTATTCATCTTTTGTCCTCCTGGATGTCACATATGTGGACTGTGTGACCTGATGGACTTTAGGATAGCTGATATTCTAGTATGTACTTGCATACAGCTAGCTTTTGCATCCTTTTTGGTGGAATTCAGGACATGGGACATTTCCAGTGTTCCTCAGCCCTGTGACTTAGAAGATTTGGAAGCTTTGTTGCATCCCAGTATGGTACATTCTGAGGACAGGCAGCATATGGCTGCAAATAAAAACAGTTTACTGGTTTTCCTCCTGAGAATGGATAGCATTCAAATGATTGTGATCTGTGTAAAATTTACAAGCTATCTTCCATTTTTCAATCTACTAGAGCCAGACAGAGGAATACTGCTGGAATGACATGTCCACAAGAACTGTTGACCTCAGTGGTAAGTAGCAAGCTCATTATAATACACATACCTTCTTTTTCTGGGATGGCATGGTGTGGCACTGACTCATATGGGCAGCATCCTTGTGGCACAGTTTAATCCTAAGTTATTAGCAAAGATGAAGATTCTGCCATTCTGGCTTCTCCTCATTAATACCTTACTCTGCAAGCAGCTTTGTTTAGCTTCAGTGGGGCTGTATCTGCAAACTAATTTTTAGTACAAGGATAAGAGAATCGTGCCTTGTACCTCTAACCATGGTTCTAACAGATCCAGCTAGGAATTATAACAAACAGCAGAAGGAATGAAAATAAACCTGATCTGGGTTCAGGCTGGGCTAATAAAAAAAAAAAAAAAGGAAAAAGGAGAATGAAATCTTGCTTATATAAATAGCACTTGTTTTGACAAATTTTGTATGCCTGTATTTTCTGAATTAGCATGCTTCCAAAGTACTACTTTTCTCAGAACATAAATGACAGCATTGACAGAAAAATAATACAGGATGTTACTATATATGTTTATAATCTTTAAACTTTGCAAGTAAAGAATTGTTTAATTCATCCAGTAATTTGTATCTTAAGAAAATTTGCTTGGTCTTAGGTCCAAGCTAAGGAGTTAACTCCTTCAGCAATAGTAGGAGACACAAATATCACCTTATTGAGGCTCAAGTGGTTGTGATCAGCAGTACTAAAGGGGTACTCCACAGGTTGATACTGTGCCCAATATTATAAGATTTTCATTAATGACCTAGTCAGTGACAAATATTGTACCTTCAGCAAGTCTGCAAACAATACGAAACTGGGAGGAGTGGCTGACATGCCAGAGATTCATGCATCAAACCAGAGGGAACTCAACAGGCTAGAGAAACTGTCTGATAGTTCAACAAGAGAAAGAGCAAAGCGCTATCCCTGTGGAGGAGCAACCCCCTGGCACCCGCACAGGCTGGGGGCCACCAGGCTGGAAAGCAGCTTGGCAGAGAAGGACCTGGGAGGCCTGGGCAACATCAAACCTGATGCTCTAGGGCAGCCTTGATTGTAGCGACCATGAGATGATAGAGTTCGAGGTCCTCAGGACAGTGAGAAGAGTGTGCAGCAAGCTCACTGCCCTGGACTTCAACAGAGCAGACTTTGATCTCTTCAGGAACCTTCTCAGTAAGGTTCCATGGGATATAGCTCTAGAGGGCAGGGAGGCCCA
>JAOEHY010012910.1:0-42603 GCA_025447955.1 Psilopsiagon aurifrons
ATGAGTGATGGTATATTGAAAATGTGGGATCTGAGCATGAAGTGAATGGTATGGAATAAGGGGTGGATACTAAACTGGGTTCAGCAGTAGCAGTCATTTTTCTCCCTCTTAGAAGCTGGTGCAGTGCTGTGTTTTTGACTTTTGGGCTGGGAACAGCACTGATAACACCGATGGTTTTAGTTGTTGCTCGGTAATGTTTACTCTGGCCAAGGACTTCCTGAGTGTCATGTTCTGCCAGGGAGGAGGGGAAGCCTTGAGGAAGGGAAGCCAGGAGGAAGCAGAGACAGGACACCTGTCCCAAACTGACCAAAGAGGTATTCCATGCCACAGCACATCATGCCCACTATATAAACTGGGGGCAGTTACCCAGAGGGGTTAGGTCACTGCTTGGGTTGGGCTGGGTATCAGTTGGTGGCTGATGAGTGATTGTATTCTCTTCCCTTGTTACTTCCCTTATCATTATTATTATTGGCGTTAGCAGCAGTGGTTTGTGTTATACCTTAGTTACTGGACTCCCGTGGGAGTTACATTCTTTTGATTCTCCTTCCCATCAGTCCGGGAGCAGGGGGGAGGAAGGAGGGGAAGTGAGAGAGCTACTGCGTGGCTGACTGGGCTTAAACCGCAACACCAAATAAAGACCCTTCCTTTATGGGCAGGTCAACTCTCTCGCATTTCCAATAGTAAGGGCACATTTGGGACACACCAGCCTGCGTTTTTTCCTGAGTCCCTATGCTGCTCAGGTACGTGGTATAACAGAAGCTATTGGAAAACAAAGGACGTTATGGTGAAGTTTTTAACCGGGCAAGAGCAAAGAAAGCTGGAGCTCAGCTTCCACAGAAATCTGTGGTGGGATGTCATGAAGCTTACTTTCTAATGAAGTTGTGGATGGTTTTTTCCTTGCTTCTACTGTAATGTCAGCTCAGTTGAAGATTTTTGTGTCAGTGGGGTGACACTCAAAAGGTCAGAGGGCTGAATGGGTTCCTCTTGTTAACACAGGAGGTGTGCTGCTGTGACCTTGACCCGCTGGAGTGTATTCTCTCAAAGTTAGTTGAAAGTAGCTGAACAATTAAAAAGTTATTCCTTAGAGGGGATGGAAAGACATCACGAGTACATAGGCACATGGTGTGATTATAAAACCTCGTTTCCATAGGAAACCAGGCTAATTATAACTATAGTGCATCAAAAGTGAATTTATCATTCAGTTCCTTGGTGATCTATAACTTAATTACTTCTTAGCTCAAGCAGATTTGATAGCTTTCACCTATACATACCTGGGAAAACCAACTGCAGTCATCTGACACTTGCATCCTTATGAAAGAGGCCTGATTTGGAAAATTGAGGGCTTTCCATTCTTGGCTTCATCTTTCTCCTAATTACTTGTGTTGGCAGGGGCCAACCTGCTGTCTTGTACTACATAGCTTGGCCCAAGATTCAGAATATTAAGGATTCACTGGCCGCCTTTTACATAGGCAGGCTAGTGACTGTGAGCATACACAACACCTACATGGGGAGCAGCGCTGGGTACCCTGGGCACATGGGCAGGGAAACCAAGGGCAGGCTGATGGCACAGCTCTCCAGCAGGTCCCACCACAAGTCAGAGATGAAGACATGCGGCACTCAGTGGTTGCTAAAACTGGCCCTCTTTTCCACTTAGAAATCTAGGAGCTTCCTTTGATTCTCTCTTTTGGTGCACTGTATGCATGCTTAGACTGCAGTACTGGCAGTCTATTTTTATTGTGCCCTCTTGACATTATTCATATAATATTTATTAAGCTTTGTGAATGTCACCTGTAGAGCACTTATTTTCTAGGGGCTGGTTCTGAGCTGTTATTTAATAATGAGTGCTTGGCCTGTGCTTTTTAGCGTGTAGTTAAAGAGATTGGAAAGTGAACAAATCTCTCATTTAAAAAATTCATTATAGATAATGGGCTATCATTCTTTGTGAAACAAGCCATTTTAAACTTACGTTTTGTAAACACATTAGTCATAAACCACAAATTCCTCGCCCTCATCTACCAAACCTCATACCCTGAGAGCATGGTGCCTTGCAAACTGATCTTCTTTCTGGCCCAGATTTGCTAAGTAACTGAAGGGTATGCTTCGTGTTGGTATATGCATAGTGCCATGAACTACTCTTGAAAGACTAAGCCTCAACTTGTAGAAAGTAATGTCTGTCTTATTAAGGATTGTTAGTAGTGCCTATGTGCTAAATAGCTTCTCCACTTTTGTGCAATAGATTCTTTGCATATGAATCAGAATAGTCATAAAAAAGGACTTGTCTGAAAACTTTCACATGTACATCGTGAAGGTATGAAGTCTCACTAAGCCAAAAGCAGCAGCAGAATAGCAACTCACCTGCTTGTAATAACACAGAAATGATTCAACATACTCATTTCAACATCAAGATAAATGTGCTGACTTGTTTCAGAGATGAAGTAAGTGTGCCTTCCTTCCTTCCCTTCACCTGTGTGGTCAGTGTGTTTTTTTATGAGCCTGAAAAGAATTCTAATCTTTTACATTCAAATGCTCCTTTACTTGAAGTGCTGATGCTTAAAAATGATACATTTAGGCCCAAAGTAAAGACCATTCTTACTTCAGTAGGTTTTAGGAAATCTTCAGCATTGAAAATCTTTCTTCTTTTCCCTTCCACCTGCGCTACAAATTGTGCAGGAACATAGCAATGGTCTGTTTAAAAAACCAAAAACCTGAGGAGTGGTTAAACTCACTGTGAGTCTGCAACTGCATGTCCACAATACATAACGGTGTTCTGTTTGTATAATGGTAAAGGCTTAGGCCTTCAGTTATAACTGCCAAAATGTCTGTTGCTGTGATTTGCCCTGTACTGTAAAGAAGTATTTACATACAAAAATGTTGTTAGTATGTCATGTCTGTGAAAGAACTTTACAGACTATAGTTGAACTGTAATTATCCTGGGAATGCAGTATTTTAAGAGGTTTTATAATATTTGTTGATTGTGACGTTGTAATGACTTTGTTAGGAAATAAGTGATGTCCACAGTTAATCAAAAGAAGAATAAAACTTGTGAAGTGGCTTGAAATTTGAAAGGACCTTTTTTGTGAGTAGATCTCAACTATTCTGTATGAAGATGCACTGCTTCTTCTGGTTATAAAACTCAATAGAGGTACAGCTATTAGACAATAAGGAATAATTACTTTCAACAAACTTAATAGCATCTTCTCAAAATAAGCTGTTATGATTGTGTCTTTATTATTTCTTTCTGTAGGCTTTTCCAGCAAACTCTGTTACGGTGTTTGTGTACTGTAGCTTGGTGACAGTGTTCTTCACAGTGATAAAGGTGATCAGTTACCGTCTACACCTGATGTTTGATAAAGGCGAAGTAATTCAACAAAAGCTATCAAGAAAAAATGGAAGACAACAGAAGGATACGGAGGCACCAAATGGAAACACAGCTCACCCCTCAGATCATAGGTAAGGCTTTCATTGCACAGTGCTGGTATATGCTGTAAAATGGATCCATTTGCTCTGTGGTACTGCACAGCAGAAATGCCTGTTGGCTGTAGGAAGACTACTTAACAGTTGTGCAAGGAATGGCACTTCTAAAATCCTGCTTAACGTTTTCACTTTTGGTGGCTGCAGCATGCTTGTGATGAAGCAGGCAGAGCTGTACCTGGTTCAGAGGATGGGGCAGCAGCTGGGCGTGATGAGGATAGAGACCCATCTGGGAAGTGCTGAAAGATCCTGGAGAAAACTTGGGAGAAGCTTTCTGGTGCAGCCTTAAATGCTTGCTCTTTCCTATTCTGTGGAAGCGTTCCTTTCAGTTAAGGGGCATGTGAGCAATCCAGGCTTTGATTTAGCCTCGCTCTAGTTGTGAGCAAAAGGCTTGTTAGGGTTTTGCAGTTTGATAAGAGGGTTAACTGAAAACAGTGTGCTGCCAAGAAGAGGAAGCCTGCTTGCAAGAGACCTTGACCAGGATGCCATGCAGCTGGATCAGCAGGGGCTGCTTGCCAGAGTGCAAACCACAAGTTGCAAAAAACAGGAGAGACTCCATTAGCTTGCTGCTTGGGACTTTCATGGACACTTCATGAACTGCAGCCAAACACTGCGCTGTTGCTGGCACTCGCCTAAGGGAGTTAACCCATCACATGTCATCGAATGTTCTAGTGTTCTGTAACTTTTCTATAAAAGGGATGCCTGAGCACAATAAATTGTTCAGCGTTTGATCACATTGTTCAGTGTTGCGTTGTCCCATATCCCCCGCCACTATTCCTTCTGTGCTTATCTGCTGGGAAGAGGGGAGGAGAGGAAGTGGCATGCACCCATTGGCAAAGAAAATGTTTTAATATCATAGCTTTGGACGCCTGAGCTCATGTTGCCTTTGTGTGCTTACAGTAACTTCTCTCTCAGGTCAAATCTAGATGTGTAAGTTGCTTTTCCCCCCCTTATGTTTTATTGTGACTGCCTGTGATATGTTTATGGTCTTGTTCTTGAAGAAAGCTAGAACCACATTTATTTCTCAGGAGCGTTTGGTAGTGTTTGCAGCCTCTTATTTGAGGATCCAAATACTATGTCTTTGCTGCAAATAATCAAAGTCATTAAGGCTGCTTCCAGGCTGAGATACTATTAAAGGTAAAAATAGTATTGGGCTAAAGATTAATGCTGACATTTTCCAGATTTGTGTATAGGTAGAATATTCAGTACACTTTTTGGTATAAAAGGATACCTCTCTTGCTGGTTTTTCAGCCTTGAGTCATACAAATAAATGAAGCTGCCAAGTGGCTTCCGGTGTTCCTGGGTGTTATGAGAGATGAGAAAAATGCTGAAACAAGGTGCATCTGATAGTGATGGCAGTGTAGAAAAGTCCAAACAAAGCTTAAACCAAATTGGCTTGCTGCAACCAGCAGTCAAGCTTCAACAGAGAGCCATGTATACAAGAACTTTGGGTATTTTTTTGTGCATTCGCAGTTGCTACTGCTAGTTCTGTGCAAGCTAAGTTGTATTATGGTTGGTTGTATACCTACTGCACTTCTGTGTCTTTACACATGCATGTCTGTGCTACATTCCTGGTAGTGACATTGCTGGGAGTGGCAAGGTCTGCTTGCATCGTGACTCTGAGAAAAGCCTCTTACGTGTGTCACTAACCATACAAGGTTTTTATTTTAGACTGGGTGATGGCTTTTTAGTTCTCATCCGTCCACAATTCTATTTCCTATGTCTGATACAGCTATTTAAGAGGCTCATCAGTTGTTCTAGGCGGGCTCAAATTTAAACAAGAACTTCACTGTTTCTCTGTTTGCTGGCTAGTGAAATGAATGCAAACTTTCATTATCCTGCTTTTATTTTGGCTAAAAAGTAGAGGTAGAATCACTTAAAACTTGCTTGTTAAAACATGTAACTATTCCTTCTAGGAGGTCCTAGGCATAATGGTACATTATTTAGTACCTGATCAGAAAATAATAAACTTACTATGGATGCCAGAAGTTTTTAAACAGGCTCTGGTAGTTGGGAGGCTGAACAAGCTTTTTTGAAGCCATCTCACCATAACAAAATTGTGGAAAGGTGATACCTTCAGGTAAATAATTTTATAGCTTATACACAGCTGTAGGGTTTTAAAAATAAGTGTTTGGGGAAAAAAAACAACCTCACAAACTGAAAAGCCGAAATTCAAGCAGGCTAAATGAAATTATGTACATATCAGGGGGTTGAAGAGGTGTCATTGTATTTCTTGTAGCAATATTTTACTTCCTAAGACACCAGAAATATTTTATATTGAGGGATTTTTTAAAATTTATTTTTATCAGATTATCTTGGTGAGGAAGGAGATGCAGAAAGGAGCTACAGTATTTTTCAGCCTTGTGTTTTTAGCATTGGAGGGGGAAAAGTGCTGTCACTTCACTGTGCTATATTACTTTTTCCTATTCTGTTACTATTCCTCAGCTTCTTCCCAAACACACTCTGATCCTCTGTGGTAAAAAGCATTGCTTTATTTTTCCTTTGCTTCTTTTCCAGCAATAACAGCAGGGATAATGGTGTCATCAGTGAGATCAACCAAGATGACTCTACCCAAACAATTCATGATAGTTCAAGGGTACAGGCTGTGGACTTGGAGAACTCACCTGGAGCTATGGTTAGTGTGCAGTTTTCTGTAATAGTGTCTTCATTTCGTGCAGGCCTGCTTATCTGCTTACTCCATCTTATCACACAGATTTCTGTATTGCCAGGTACTGGTCACTTGAAGCGTAGGTCTGCCTTGAGGAGAAAGGGTCATTCCATGGGTCCCAGTGGGTGAATCACTGCTGTCAGTCAGCCTTGGCCTAAAGGTTTGGGTTTGCAAAGCTGAAACTGATATATGTAATTCTGGACTTCTTAAGATGGGTCTGTCTGCTCTGTAGATAGAAAGTGGCCTTAGTAAATCTTGCCAAGAGCAAATAGTTTTCATGGCTGCTTTGAGAGAAAGGAGAGGCTGATAGAATCAGAGCAACCTCTCATTGCCTCAGCAAGGATCTGCTCCTGGACCATTAATAGTTTGGTTTTGTGTAACTGGACTTTTGCTTTTAAAATTAACCTAACATCTCTTGAGTATTTAAACAAAGCATAAACCCCTTTTTTAAAAAAATAGGAGATGTCTACCAGAGATTAAAAAGACATAGAATCATAGAATAGTTAGGATTGGAAAGGACCTTAAGATCATCTAGTTCCAGCCCCCCTGCCGTGTTGCAGGGACACCTCCCACTAAACCATGCCACCCAAGGCTATGTCCAACCTGGTCATATGTGCATTCCATGCTGTTGGCCATGTTTTCTAAATTAATAGTATATGAGGTGATGAAAGGGATGTAAGTAGGTGTTATTAAAGGAAAAATAGAAGGAACCATGAGAAGGTTGAGGAGTTAAGTATTCAGAAATTAAGAAAAAGGATAATGCTGTCTGTGTGATCTTAAATGACTCCCCATGTATACTGTGATAAAATCTTTAATTATGTGATCCCATGCTATTTTTTCTACAGGACTCCTGCCTCACTCAGTGCAAAGGATGGTTAGTGATCTCTGAATAAGTAGCAACTTGATACTTCATTCTGTCTTCATATCCCTCCACCCCACTCTGTGTCCCTATTTACTGCAAACTATTCAGCTCCTTTTCTGAATCAGAACTATGTGCTCATTTCCTGGAGTGTTTTTTCATTTTTGTAGCATCTGTATGATTCACAGACATTGATAGTTTTATTTTATTGGTTGTTTTCTTTTATGAGGTAAAATATTTTTTACCTTTTTTCTGTCCCATTCCCCAGTATTCTGGTATTTGTCCATTCTGCAAACCCATTTCTTCTTGGGCTTCCAAACATGTAGGTTGGGTCTTGTCAAACTGTTCTTGCTGCCTGAATAGCACCTGCCTCTTGAACTGTCCTGTTCTTGCTGCCAGAATAGCACCGTGAAATTTTAGGAGATAATTATTATTTCCTCTTTGTTTTTATGCCTGTCAGCCAGAAAAGAGCCATATTAACTTTTCCCAATAACTTTTTTCAAGTTATACACTTAGGCTGTTGATTTTTAGATTCCCAAAGTATTTCTCTGAGTATTGTGCTAGTTTTGAGCTCCCCAGTGAGTTCCCACAGGCATTGACTTGCTGATGAGAATTCAGCAGAGGCCACCAAAGTCATGAGGAATTAGATACATGGTGTTTCAGGACAGGCAGATGGGATATTTTAGCCTTTATAAGGCTGAAACCTTTATTAAGGCTAAAAGAGCTTCATTATGGTAAGATGCAGAGAAGATTGAGCACTCTCAGAGGTGCCTGGTGACAGGTGGCTGCAACTTGCAGCTATGGAAATCTCTGATTAGATCAATTAATGGGTTTTGTGTGTGGTTGGGTTTTGGGGGTTTTTTCCTACCAAGAGGGTGGTCAAATACTGGAAGAGATTGTCCAGAGAGGTTGTGAAATCTCCATCTTTGGAGATATTCAAAGCTCCGCTTGAGATGGCGTGAGCAACCTGCTCTAACTGTACCTGCTTTGAGTGTGTGTGTGTATGGCAGAGGGGATACATACTAAATGACCTCAAAAGCTTCCTTCCAATCTAGATGACTCTGAGTTAATTTAATGGCTCTGTCCTCTAGCTTTCCACTGAGAAATTGTTACCAATTACTGGGGACCAAACTTAATTTTGGTCTTTTGGAAACACATAGCTGGAAACGTGCAACAGAACATTGCATTCCTTAATGATTAAAAATGGGAAAGATTCTGGATTAGGCAGTGCAGAATGCTTTTTAAAAAATTCTTATTTCCCCCCCTCCGCAAACATCACACACAATTGCAGTGGTGCACTTTGGAGTATGACTGTTCCACAACTCTCTCCCACTGCTTGCATTTAATGCAAGGTACAGGTCCAAATTTCTCTGATGTTAAGCAACTTACCAATTCTGTAATTAACCTTTGATTAGGTAGCTATTGCTTTGATAGATGTGTTTTCCAACATAATTAAATAAATACCTGTGCTAATTTTGTGTGTTCCTTTTTATTTTTAGGAACTGCCAACACGGGAAACTATTGAAGATCTCAGAGGTATCTTAAAGGCTTTATAAATCGCTTGAAACTTTTGTTTAATCATTGCTTGCTGCAAAAAAAAAAATGTAAATAAGAAGACACAGAGGACCCACAGCAGGTTCCATTGTGCATCATGTTAGTAGCTGAATAGAAAAGCTTGAGAGAACAGAATCTCAAGGGAATTCTAACAGACTAAGCTTTCTTAGCTGTCAGCCAAGCTGTTTGGGATTCAGCCTTTTGGTGAGCATGCAAGTAGCTCTCCTCATTTTGTCATAGAGAGAGAGAGAGATGAAAGAGCCTTCCCCACTCGTCCTTGGGAAGCTCTGTGCCTCTGCAAAGCATTAAACCAGGAAGCCAACGATCAAATCACATCTTAAAGCTCTTAAATATCTTTTTATTGTAGACTCCTCTTGTGATTGTTGAGCTTTAGCTCTGTAGTATATAATCCAGCACACCTTGCTTTGCCTACAGTTCCAGTGCTTGAGAAGTTTCAATATATTTCCTTTTTGTTAAGGTTAATCACCATGTCCTATGGGACCATTTAAGAATGACACAAAATGATGTAACAAACTTCTGCTGCACTGGCTTACTCTTTCTTTCATCTCTCTCTAAGTGGGGATAATTCTGTAAAACATTTTCGTTTTAATATTAGCTGTTTCTTGAGCTATTTTGATTATTTAAATTAAATAGACATGCAGCTATGCATGTGGTCCTGAGCTGGAAGGATTCCAGCTTGCTATTATGTCATATTTTATTACATATTTTATAGCTACCTGACATATTATGTCATGTATCTAACAAAAAAGATGCTTGCTTAGGAGCTGTTTGAATCTGTTACATCATCTGTGCTTCCTTTGCTTTGCTCTGGGTCAGTAATGCACAGAGTTCGTGTTTGTGAGACCTGACGCCCATATATTTTTTTGTTAGGTGTTACGGTATTAGAAGATCAGGCAGCACCACCAGTTTCGTCTACCTCACCCTCTATCAAAACAGATATATTACCTGTTCCTACAGCCTCTGCTTCATATGCCGCCACATCACCAGTAGCGACAAAACCAGCTGCTATGGAGACACTTTCTGGTAATGGAATACATGAAAAAGAAGGAGTTGGACAGCCATATGGACAGCATGGATCCCCAGATATTATTGCAGACAGGGATGTAGCTAAAAACTTCTCCAATATTTCTTCATCGCAAGTTGATATTTTGAGGACTGGAATTTCTTCAGAGCCATGGGACAGTGAAAATTCAGTTATTTCAGACCATTTGAGTAACCCTAAAAGCTACAAAAGAGAGAAACTGCTTGATGTATCACCACAGACAGGTATTGCCAGTTACTGCCCACAGTGCAATGCCATTGCAAACAAAGATCCCGAGCACATGGAAGGTTCTTGGAATGGCAGTAATATCCATGAAGACCTTGAATGCTCAGACAGTGAGACTGCTGTTGCAGTTGTGGACAACTCTCTTCCTGGAGACCAGCTGTGTGAGCCCATTAAAATTGTCATCACAATGAGTGCTACACCAAACACTACCCTCAGAGACCTGGCAGGCTGTGTCCACCTGAAGGCTCTGGGAACTGAGAGAACGAGCTCAGCCCCTGAGTCTGGTGTAGTTACCCCAGGCTGGCCAAGTCAGCAAACTAATGAACAGCTCAGAATCCCTGTTATCACTTTTGACCTGTCTGATGACAGTAAAGATAAGGCTTTGCCGGAAGTTAGTGAAAGTGAAAGAACTCCACAAGCTTTAAAGGCAGAGCTGTTGTCCAACCAATGCTCTGGCTATGAATCGAGTGATGCAGTAAAGGAACACAGCAATCCAGCAAATAGTCCTTTAGAAATTAACACTTGTTCAGATCCAAGTCGGGAGAATGCTTCTGAAAATGTGCAGACTGTGGATTTAACTTCTAAGGAAGACCTGCAGAACCTAGACCCACTGTCCTGTAGAACTGCTCATGAAAAGAGGCACATGCGGGTGCTAAGTGTAGACAGCGGGACAGATGTGCTTTTAAGTAAGAATTTCATGGAGGTATCTGACAAAGAAAAGACCTTACCAACTTCTAAGTCGGATCTAGAAGCTAAAGAAGGACAAGTGCCTAATGAGTCTAACTTTCTAGAGTTTGTTTCCCTCCTGGAATCCATTAATACCTCAAAGATGAAGGCATCTAATCAATCCACTATCAAAATGGAGACAACAAAGGAAAATGGGCTTGTTGGAGGTACAATGCCTTTTTTTACAACTCTCTTTGGAATTAAAAAGTGAATAGTTACATTTTTTTATAGCAGCTTGTCCTGAGATCTGTAGTTGGGCAAATTCCCAATGGATAACTGGTTTTGCTAATAGGGTCGGGGCTGGTAGGGCAAGGTGATTTAGTAGAAGTGTGATAGTGTCAGCAGCAGCTTTCTGAATGTTTTATTTTATTAAATTTTTTCCTTTGGAGAACCTAATGCTAATCTCAGAGTGTCCACTGCATATCTAATGTTCTGTACTGGAACAGCATGCATATGTCAGGCCTGGATTGTTGGAATAACAAAAATATCTTACAAAAATGTGTACAGCTACAGTTTTCCTGTAGGTTCCATTTAGCTTTCACTCTGCCTTTCTTAAGTTTTTCCTTATGTCTGTCTAATCCAATGTATTACACTCTTATCACATTGCATATTTCATTTGTATCTATTTTTTCTTCCACTTTCTGGTTCTATGCCTTCCCTTCTGCATTCCTTCCCTTCTCACTTTAGCCACTCCCCTCCTGTGCAGCTCCTTATTTGCTTCCCTCTAAATACTGCTTCTCTTTCATCTTTCCCTTTGTTCTTCATAGCAATTCACTGTTGCTTTTCTAGGCTTTTCCACTCTTGAGCTTGGCTAAAGATGTTACCTCCCCACAGCTTGCATTCACTTCTCTTGCACCTGTCCATTCTTTAGTTCTTCTATCTAGGCCTGGTGCCTTCCTTCTCATCTGTCTTGCCCATCTTTCCTTCTTAGACTGTTCTGCAGAGCAGTTTCTGTCCTGCTCTATCAAGTCTATCAGCCTGCCTGCCTGGCTTCAGTGCTCTGTAGTTGCCCAAAACCTGTGCTGAGCAAGCGCTGATTTTCACCAGAGCCTGCCCAGCTGGTCCCCTCTTGAGCCCAGCAAGCCCTGCCAGGTCCCTGCGGTGCAGGGTCCTCTCCCTGTGCAACAGCACACAACAGCGCGAGGGTCACAGCAAGCAGGTTGTGACTTTTTACTACTCCTCAGCAATGAAAAGGAGTAATGGTAATTTGGCTTGTGTGAGGTGACTTGGCTTAAAAAAATGCTAAAAATTTCAGAAGTAAGTTTAAATAAAAAGAGTGCTGCTAATCTAGAAAGGGCTTTAAGCCAATTTCCCTCAGATAATATGAATGGGGAAGATTGCTGCATAAAAGAAAGCAATGGGTGTTCAGAATAAATCGAACTTGGATTCCACAGTGACAAAAAGACCCCAAACACAAGCCCAAAACTTTATTAATGTGTGTGGAGTTATTGTGTTTTAGAGCTGACAAATGAGATTCTTCTTACTGGAATCCAGGATTCTGAGGAAACAGAGTGATTCTGGTTGTCCCTCAAAGCAAGCTGTTACTTAAACAACCTGAACTGAATTTTCTACTTTCCTTTTTTCTCAAGTCTGTCTGTTTGTGAGACAGTGAAATTGAGCTGCGTACATGTATAATTAAGTGGCCCTGCTCATTTCCAGTGTGGGCACAGCAAGTGTCATCCTGGGAAAGGAGCAGGACCAGGAAGAGTGGTGCCCCACAGGAGCAGGGATGGCAGCTGTGGCTCTTGTCGCTGTGAGGTCTCTCCTGCACCTTGGACCAGTGCTGTGGGAAAAAGGAGATTCAATCAGAACTCTTTAAGCAGGGGAGAGGTAGTTCAAAGGCAGTTATTTTTAAGAGCAAGTAGGCTTTGTTTTCTTGCCCAGTCAGAACGTGCTGTTTGCTAAAAAAAATTACAGTTATTACTGGCAGCTTCCCCACAGTAAGACTGGATTTTAGGAATGAGAAAGCCTCTAATTTGTTTACAGCCTTGCAATTACAAATACGCTTTAACAAAACAGCATCTTAATACAGATCTGAATAAACATTATTCCCACATTAAAGTGGTTATTAAAAAAACCCCAAGTGTGTGTGTGTGGAATACAGAGCAAGTCAAGCTAAGCATCAATTGTTTTGAGGGAGGAGGTTGTTTGTATTTGGTTTTTGTTCTTTCAGCCTTGCAAACTGCCTAATTGGCAAAAGCTGGTAATAGATGACTGGTCCAAATGAGAATGAGATGCACCCCACAAAGGTGTTTATTAGCCTGTGTGAGAAACTTGGCAAATTCCTGGAAAGTTGGATGTTCAGAGCTGTTTGTAAGAGAGCTGACATTTTGCATACTTTGGAGAACGTGGGGAAATGTGCTCATCAAAACAGTTCTGCGACTGAGTGAATGTCATGGATGAGTCTGTTATGGGTGCTCCCACATAGAACTTGAATTCTGTGGAAACAGAAGAGAGATCATCCTGATCATGTAAGCGTTTGCTAATAGACAGCTCAGTAAAATGCTGTACAATGAAATTAAAGCCTTGCTTTATGCTACCAAGAATGCCAGATTTAATGTGTTAAAATACAGGACATAAAAAAGCCATTTAAGAGCTGTTCTGTTGCCATTCCACCTCTTCTAGATCATAAGAAAGTACCACTGGCACCATTGCTAAAAATGACTTTCAGGACAGTATCCTTTCAATTCTGAATGAAGCTTGTACCACCCACATAATGAAAGCCTGTTGGAGGGCTAATTTTCTTCAGTCTGAGAGAAGCATAAGGAAGGCCAGGTTTACTGACTGCTTTGGGTCCCTCTGACATGTCTGGAGTTAAGTAAAAGCGGCTGTGCATCAGATTTATGCAGGGCAAATTCTCATGTACGTCCCCTTTGGTATAGCTAGTTTGTAATCTAGGCCAGGCAATGTTATTGCAAGGGAGCAAAGCCTGCCATGGGAGTGGTGGAGAACCTAAACCAGGACTGTGTGGCCTGAATTTAGATGTTTTTGCAGGCTCTTTTTAGAAAAGGTACTCATCATTCTGGGCCATACACAAACCACAACCTCAAATGAGTTCTTGATCCCAAGCAATTACCCTTCTCCTATGAAAAACTAAAGTGTACTACTGTGGATATTCTTAGACTTGTCAGTTTTTTTCCCCTGTGTGTGAGAAAGAAACCTGTGGCTTGACAGGTAATCATGGGGAAGAGGGATCTTGCGCATTGCTTCACAAGCTCAAATGAGAGCTGTGTTGAGAGGGGAGAGCAGGGGAGTTTGCTGACAGCAGGTAGCACCTAGGACACAAAGTCCTGCCTGGTGCCAGGTCTTCTCTAGGAGCAGCTGTGTGCCATCCCTTCATCAGAGCTCTCATCCATGGTCCAGGGAGGGAACATGTGGCATTTGATGCCCCTCTTCAGGGAAGAAATAGGGTGCAAAACTCAGTTCTCTGAATCTGACACTTCATGTATAAGGCTTGACAGATTGAGACTTTAAAATTTCAGTCTTTAGATCAAAGAAGTAATAGTAAGTTTGATGACAAGGCTGACGCCTGTAAAGCAACCATGAGGTTACTTCAACAGTTCTGTATTCTGCCATAATTATTAGCTATATTGATTAGACTACTTATCTGAGACCTCAAAAGCCTTGAGTTTATTCCCAGCTCTTCTGCTGGCCTAGGAGATTGTTCTGAGCAAGTCACTTTTGTGCTGAATTCTCCCTGTCCTGTAACAGGTACAGTGAGTATCACTAGTTTTTCCTATTGCTTCAGGATTAATGCAGTAATCCTGATTATTGGGTAATCCCATGTAATTCTTTAGTACCCATGTTAAACTCTTATAACAATTCTTGGACTTTTGGTTGGTTTAATATCAGGTTCTTTTAATATATTTGTGGCATAATAGGCAAACTTGGGTTGAGAACAAAGCACATAAGCTTGATGTTTCTGCTGAAACAGTTAGTAAGGAAGGGGTTGGGAATATCCTTAGGATATGAATGGGACAGTTCACAACTCATGGAGAGCTTTTTTTCCTGCTAGTACTAGCAAGAGCATAGCACAATTTGAAATCAATTATCTCTCCGGCTGAACAGGCAATAAATATATTTTAAAGTGACACTTTCTATTTTGAAGCATAGTGTTATGGAAGGAAATAGATTTTGTAGCACAGCAATTAATGAACAGAACAATCTCAGCCTTAATTAGCTTAATTCTGCTTGACCAGATTTCAAACCAGATGGCGTTTGAAATTGACAGCAGTGGCATTTTTACTTACAGGAATGAGTTACGGAGACTAGAATAGGGATATACAAGTGAAAGATGAGGGAAAATGCCTGGTAGATTCTGGAGAGATGGCACAAAATAGTAAAAATGTTTTTGGAGAAAAGTTACGGACCAATAAATCTTCATTTTAATTGCCTAATAAGGTAACATTAAAGTTGAGATACACTGTCAGTTGGTTATTGTCATTATTGTGTATACAGAGGCTGCTCTAAATCAACTGTAAAACTTTTCAGCCTCCTGCCAGTGTGAAACAAAAGCTTGTCTGCAGAGATGATTTTGAGTACCCAAAAATTGTTCCGCAAGTAGAAAATTTACATGACAAAGGAAATTTTGGTAGTATGACCGTGTTTGAATTAGGAGCTCGTTTGTTGGTGTTGGGATGTTACATTTTTACATTATGTTACTATGCTGTTACAACTCTTCAATGCAGATAAAAATATTTCCAGAAAGTATCTTATACCCATATGGCTGTATAAGAAATGTTTATCTCAGTAAGACTTTTACCAGGATAACTAAAGGATGTATTTTGTGCTCAACGAAAATAGGGAAATGGTATGCAGACTAAAACTTGGTTGGCTGTGCAGGACTCCTCTAAATCACCCTTCCCCAAGCCTGACTTAGCCATGGTTCCTGATAGTTATGCCTCACATACCTGAGTCATTTGGCATGTAATTTTCAGGTAAATTATGAAATTAGGTGCCATGCTTGGGACTTCTGCGAGCCCAGCTGTGTGTACACCAGAGACCTGTGGAGCAGTGGCTCTGGATAAATGGCTGTAGTAGGAGGCCACAGGGAAGGTTCAGGTGCACTGCCATGTGCTTTTTACTCTTCTCTTGCTCTTGGAGAGTTTTTTCCTAGTCATTTCAGCTTTACCAGCACAAATTTCCATGCAGGGAGCTTTTGGGGACGTAGAGTTGATTATGTACCCTGGCAGAACACTCCCAGTCTAGACACCACTATCTCCATTTTAATACTGAAGGTGCAAGTCACTTGGAAGACAATGAATAACAACCATGAAACCCAGTCACAAACCTATTGTAGCCCACCTTTCTGTGCTGGAAGTACTCATCACCATGGTGTTGTCTGATTGGCATATAAAGCCTGTAAGAAGCAGTATGTTTATGCTTTAATTATTATGGCTCTTTACCACTGCAGGGAAAGTAAGTCTGCAAGGCTTGTGGTTTGGAGTGGAATGGAAAAGAAAGAGGCATTTTCTAAACCCACTAGATAATCAAATTAAATAATCTTTTTAATTGTTCCAGCCCTAGAGCTAGTTTTGGGCAATATGGGACCAATTAGACTATTAAAACCACAGTTTCTGATCTTTATCATTTATTCTTATGGCTTGAGCAGCCCAAGCCTTTAGAAGGAGATTTTGATTAGGTGTCTGTGGCTCCGTCACCTCCCTCAGCTACAGTTACATCATTAAGGGGACGCTTCACTAATGCCATGGTTCAATAAGGCAGAGTTTCTGTTTAAAATGGACTTTAAATCTCTAATTAGGAAAAGGAAAAAAAAAAAAAACAAACAAAAAAAAACCACCCAAACAAAAGGTTGCCTTCTTCCCTCTCTGTTTTTTTTGGGGCTTTTTCCTCCTAAATAGAAGAAAGTGAGTCTGGAAGACCTGTTGAATTTTCTCTCCATGCACAAGAGACACACACAAGATTTCCCTAAACCAACCTTACTCTCATTGTTTTTAGTGCACAAGAAATCAGGATCCTTGGTCATTATGTGCTGTAGACAGCAGGAGACTCGGAACGTTGGCAATGTTGTAGTGAGATTTGTTTTTTCCCTCCTTGTGGAAGCTGAAAAAAATGCTGCATGGTCATACAGTTGAAGTTGTTCTTATGCTTCTGGATTCTCCTTCTTTTCCTCCCCCCTCCCCAAAAGTAAATGTGAAGTGTCTGCAGTGAAAAGTGGTTATGTGTGAGTGCCTCAGGCTTTAAGGTATGAGGGGTGTGTCCTGTGGATTTATACTGGTGTAGAGATGTCTTAACGCATGAAGTACTTTTGTTTGTAGAAGTAGTGTATCATTAGATCAACGAATATGGTTGGAGGAAGACAAGAGGGATGATTTGAAAGGTCTGCCTAGCCCAAAGCTTTTTTGCTTTTTCTTTTTCAGTTGCATCAGTTGACCTAATAAAAGATATTATGTCTCTCTGCAAGCCTTGAACCTCTTTTATCCTCAGATCGTCTTAGCTAGGACACCACTGTTTCTTGACTGGTGGCTCTTGTAGGTTAGGATGGTGATTGTAATGGTAGGAAATATGGTTTAACAAATGATTTTTTTTTTTTTTTTTTTTTTTTTGCAGGGGAAGGGGGCAGAATTCTATGGGGTTTTTTGTGGTTTTTTTTTTTTTCTTGATTAAATTTCTAAGGCATTAAACAGCAGGTATTGCAAGAAATCTGAGTAAGTACATTTCAATGCAGGTTAGTGCTGTATTTTCCTTTTAAACCATTTAGCTGCACAGCTGTGCATGGTGCTGATGAAATCACTGTCTTGGTTGCACTTTAAAAGCCTAACAGATAATTCTTTTTGTTTGCAGTCAAAGCACAAAATGTTACAAAATGTTTTGCTATTCAACATGAATGTTAGTAACTAAAAGAGACTATTGCTTGATATTCATTCACATGTGTATGTAAATGACATGCCTATGTTGAGAGGTAATATAAATGTAATTGGTATTCAAAATAGTAGAAATCTGAGAAGTCCATCATATTTGTTTTCAAATCTATAGTTCTGTATTTTCCAAGCATAGGAAAATCTATTGTGAAATTGCTTAGCCAGTTTGTCCTTTGTCCTGCATCAATTGTGTGGCTAGTGGAGAAGAGGGATTAGGCAGGTACCTGCTTTCCCATCCAAGAGTTCTGTTTCCTTTGAAGGTGCTGCTTTCCCTTTTGTCCGGTGCTTCTGCTTTTCTGCTGCTGCTATACACGGCTTGGGACCAAATTACGGCCCCCAGGGAAGCAGCCTTTTAGCATTCTAGGATAGGGACAGATTGCTTTCCTCTGAAACAATAGAAGCAAAGCAGAAATTCTCTCTAGTTTGTCCTTTGTTTCACCCAACTTGTTCTTGAAACAACCTCTTCATGCAACCTTCTCAAGTCAGAGTACCTCCTCATCCAGATTGCTGTGATTGTATTAAGTAATTTTAGTGTTTTCCGTAAGACTAGTACTTATTGTAGTGTTTTAGCTTTTCTCTTTTAGATGTCCTTGTTCAGCAGATAATGAACAAAACTCTTGAGAGTCATCTGCTGAGAGTGGCTCTACTTCACTGCCCTGTTTTCCAGATAGCCAGATGACGGAGAGAAAAGAAGAAGTGGTGGGAACAGAAAAGCACTGTGAGCAACTTCCTAAACAGGAAAGATCAGATGTACAAAGCCAAGATCGTGCTAGTACTAGCCCGGTGCTACCAGAGTCTGCCAAATTTGCAGCACTGTAAGGCCAGTTTACTTTACAATTTTGTACTTCAAAGTTATGATGTAAGCTGTTTTGTTTCACTGAGTAGAAATGACATAAACTTTTAATTAACCTCTCTTTCTTTTTGTTTTATTGAAAACAAGAAAAAAGTTCCTCATAGTAGTTTTGAAACATTTTTGTGTCAAGTTACCAGGGCAACAGGCAAAGGCAGATTATCTACCGGGTAACTTCTCAGCAAGACAGTTCTGTCTTGCAAGTAATAAGTGGACCTGAGGCTTCTGTGCAAGATGAGCTATCCGTGGATGCAATGCACGTGTTCATAGATGAAAATGGTGAGTTTCTGTTGTTGGAATCGTTAAAATGTGTGAGGAAATTCTAAAGAAACTTTAGATGCCCTGGAAGGATATTTCTCTTGTCTGTTACTGATTGCATGTTTTTCTGTGTAAATCAAAGAAAAGGACATAGTAGTTTAAAGTCAGTTCAGCAATCCCTAGAGTTTTCAAAATCCACTGATGACCATCAGAGACCTGAGACTTACACAGTGCATGAAGTATCTTCGAAACACCATCCTCAGAAAATGCTGGCTAGACCAGAAGACTACTTTTGTCTTTGCAGAACCACCACTGTCTCTTTCTGCCTGTGGAAGGGTTTTGCACTGGCCTGGCTGAGCAAAATATTCCTCCTCTTTACTCTTCTGTTTTTTGGCTGGCTTACATGGGGCTCTCTCTAACATGATAGTTGCCCTTGTTCAGAGCTGTGGGCTGCTACCTCTTCCAAGAGAATTAATGAGTGACCTGGTCATGTCCTGAGCCTGTGCTTGGTATGCTGCTACTCTGCAGCTTTTCCTAGAGCCTGAAGCTGTGATATATTTGGTGATTGGTTGTTTGAACTTGGTGTAGTGCCTGGTGAGGTCCTGGCCCATACCTGTGAAAGGCAGCTGTCCCGAAAGCTGTTTCCCTTAAAGCTGTCTTCAAAGCCAGTATGGAATTGAGTGCTCATGGTAGCTGGGTTTGTGACCACAGAGATGCTTTGGTTTTCTGCCAGTTCCCAGCCCTGCTTGCAGCCCTGCAGCTCCCTGATGCACTGTGGGGATAACAGCAGCAGCTGCCGGTCAGGTGGATAGTATGGCCTCTGGATCAATGAGCAGTGACCCTTCACTTGTTGCTGCATATGCAAGGAGGGAGTAACAGTGGTTACACTTTTAACAATTTTTTTCCCTGCTGTTTACCTCCTGACCTCAACTTTGTGAACTAAAAGAAAAAATTCTATTATTTCACCTTTTACAGTGGATTTATGTTGATAGATGCCCTTTGCACTTACTGTACATGCCTTTTAAATTTTCACTGTAACATCTCTGTTTTGATTTGCCTCAGATTTCGGGTTCAAATGTTAATTTGCTTCCTGAAGTCTAAAATAAGCCTAGTACACTGACTGAAAAATGTGTTTATAAATGTGCCTGACTTCAAATGACCTTTTTATTAACTTTGTGTGTAAAAGAAATGATCACATCACTGAACTGATTTGATTTTTTTCTTCTAATTTCTGAAGGGGAAATTAGATCCTGTTATTTAAAGGCTGGCTGTCAGAAGGAAGGAAATTTTCGACATCAGCTGTCAAATTGTGATTGTATTTCAAATGCGCAGTAAGTAAGCCCTTATTTCCAGGAACGTTAAAAGTTTTCCTTGCTAGAAGCTATGAAACTGGTTGTAGCTGTGAAAGATGCATGTGAAGAGTACTAGAGAATAAATGTGCTAACCTCTTCTAGAGACATCAAAGAACGCATTTTTTGTTTCGTGCTAGAACAGTGACCGCTTTGTAAGAATATTGATAAAGTGAAAAAGACTACCAGAACTACTTTCATTACTTTCTGGGAATAGCCAAAGTCAAGTGTGGTGATTATAAATAAGATAAAGTAAGTGGGACTGTTGCCATCTATTCTCTCAACTTTGTCTTGCACATTCCCATGCCTGTTGGGTCTTTTGTAAATTTTTAGTGCTGGGTCAATATCAGCCAGTGACACTGCTTCCTGTGGATTCTAGCAGCAGAGCCTTTCTCCTTGCATGAAATCTCTAATGATAGTTTGCTACTCTGAGAAAGTATCTGAACAATTTTGGTTTTTCAAAGGTCTTTTTAGAGAGATCCACGTAAAGCCCATATTCATTACTGTGGTTTCCATGCTCTCCTATATGACCTGTTGTTTGCGTCTCTGTAAAAAGAACTTTAACTATTCGTAAGTATTTTTATTACATAATTTGATGTTTTTTCACATTGTTACACAGCCTTTGAAAAAGTTGAATGAAGGTGTGAGAAGGGTCATTGTTGATAGTAAATACTATTCCTCAGGTGTTCAGCTTTCAGAGGAGACTATTGAAAAGCTTGGGGCTGTGTTAAGAGAAGTATTAGCATTTTTGATAGAATACTATTACGAGACACAAGAATATAATGCTTTTAGTAGTCAGTGGGCAAAGGCTAAAAACAATAATAATTTGAGTCCATCTACAGTAGAAATGTTCTGTCTTTAGAAAAATAAAATAAAAATACAACAACAGCAACAAAAAACCCTACCCGGTAGAGTTCCATTTTGCCCTAAAATCAAACATTTTACTTTGGGGCTATTTAACTCTTGCAGCTGTTTTCATTTCACCTTGAGCATAATACTCCCCTCCTCCCTCACCATGTAACTATGAACTTGCATCTGTCCTAAATTCAGAAATAGTTTACTGTCTGTCCCCTGACATTAATCAGTTAATCTCTTTTTACATCAAAAGAACAATCTTCCTGCTGGTATAAGGTGTCATTAATCTGTCTTTGCTAGCTACTTATGTGATATCCCTGTTTTCCTATACTATGTTAAATGCTGGTTTTTAGTTTGTTGTTTGCAGGCCTCTAGGGATGTGATTTATTTTTAAGGGGTCTGCTAAACATTGTTACTAAAATCAAGTTCAGACACGCTTTGCAGTCATTTACATGCACTTAATTTCTAAAGATTAGCACCTTACCTGGAAATCTTGGGAGTACAGTGACAGTTCAGGCTGGGGAGCAGAACAAATCAGCAAAGATGAGTGGGTTCACAGGTCTGTTTCTGTATAGAAGTCAATGGAAAGATGTAATACAAGCTTTTCCAAGGACAGAGAAGAGTGAAGGAAAGTACAAAGCAGAAGTTCACGTGAAAAACAGGGGAAAAGGACAAGCAAGCGTGAAGCGTGCTCGTACTGGTTTTTGCAATGGCAGTTTGTGATATGTTTAGGCCAGAGAGATTAGTTAGAGCTGTTTGTTTAATGGGCAATTGCTGCCATCTATACACAGATTGAAGGGTAGTACAGGAAGGAAATGGTTTTTTGTTTTTTCTTCAGGTGTTCGCCATCATGTAATTTTGTATTTAGACAATTTGGAACACTTACAACATGTAGAAAATAGAGGGGTAAATCTGCTTTAAAGACAGTTCAGGAAAGAGCATCTTTACCACTTTCCTCTATCCCCACCTGCAGGCTTGCACATCACTTAGGTTAATTTCTTATCCATGGTTAAAGAAAAGCCAAATAATCACAGCTATTAATTAGTGTTCTTTTTATTATTGAAGAAAAGAGTAAACAGAATAACAAAAAGCACAAAGCATAATCAGTGATTACTTGGTACAGTCTTAGTATGTCTGTCTGTGGAGAGCTCTTGACAAAATTTAATCTCTTGAGGGTGGGCTCTCCTATGGTGATATTCCTTGTGTGAGTAGTCCATACAAACAGGAGATCCTGCTATTATGAAAGTATATTAGAAAAGAGACATGGGAAACCCCTATGAGGTGTCCTTGGTTTATCTCTCAGCCCATCAGAAAGATTACTAAGGGGAAGACAACAACACTGACAGCACTTCATATGTACTTGAGATGGTGCAGAAAGAGCAGCTTTAGGCTTAGTGTCTGAATCCATGAATGAGCCATCTAGATTAGGTTGAGGTCAGAGGATGAGGCAGAAAATGCCTGGACATAAGAGGTGGCATCCTCCTTGAATAGAAATGGATAGGGTTCTGATCTTGGAGAGCCCAGATTTAGAATCTCAAATAAGCTTACAGAGAACAATGGATAGGTCTGCAGCAGTTGTGTATAAGCTCTTAAAACACTTCACCAATCATGCTGGCTTAATAAGCTGCTCCTAAATGGAAAATGTCAAGCCGAGTTGAGCCAATGGAGTAACTATGTGGATGCCTTGATGATGACAGGCCAGGTGACGACAAGAGATCTCTTGCTTTCAGGGTGTTACTGGGAGAAATGGCAGATCAGAGACACTGGCATACTAGGAGCTGTGGTACTTCTGTGACTAACACTGCAGCTTATGAAAGGGGAAGGAATTTTGACTGGGGAGGGTATGAAATCTGGCTGGTTTGTCAAAAATAACGTAATTGTCCTATGAATTGGTCATAGGTAAATACCTTTTAACTAAGTTATGCAAAACTGGAGAAGGTATTTAAATATCATTCAAAAGAAGCCCTTAAAGAAAGCCTTGAGGCAGACTAATGTTTAACAATCTATAATTCAAATTATAACTTGCTATATCTATTGAGTCCTACTATTGTCTGCTCAGTAGTAAATTGTTAACTGCTCTTAATGTCTTAACAGGCATTTCACAACAGATTATTAGGAACTGAAATTAAAGTAGTATTTCAATGGCATGTAAACATTTTATCTTCTTAGCATGCCTTCTGAAATTCATTTCTCACAAATAATGCAAAATCTGAACAATGTTGCTCTGTCACAGAATTGATGCTGTTATGTTATTTGGGCTTTTTTTTTGTTCTTTGCTTTTGCGTACTTCCTGCTCTTCCTTTGCTTGTAAAGGGCTAGATGGACAGCAATGGATTACAGTACACCAGAGAAAGCAGATATCCAAGTTTGAAGGAGTCTGTGCTTACTTAAAAACTCAATTTAGCCAACTTAAACTTAAAGGCAGTTTTAATGTTGTAATGGTCACCCCAAAAAAGATAATTCCTTTTCCATCTTAGCCCTCACTTTGGCAGGTGATTCTTGTTACTGAGTTTTGTAAGTTATTCAAGCACTGGCAAGTTGCTAATGAATTCCCCAGTTATTGTCCATGTAATTACCCTGACCCCACTTTTGTCTAGTATCTTGCCAGCAGCACCTTTTCCTAGCGGTCCCTGTGGAATGTGTTCCCTACTGAGTTAATTATCCTTAAATCTGATGCTCCTATTACCTTGCCAACTTCACCTCTAGCCATAAATTGCTTTGTGACAGGCTTCGACATGACAAAGTGCAAACTGTTTTCTCAGCTCATGAATTATGTTAGAAACTAGTTACAGGGAGACCATTTGAATCGGTTTTGAAGTGGGAAATTGGAAGTAGCTTTCCCATCTTGAAAATCATTCTTCTGCCCTGTTGCATTAAATCCTTTACCTGTCTTTGTCCCTCTTACAGTGACCCCTTAATATTTCTATGCTGTCTGTTTTGAGGATGTGCTGGGCTTCTGGGAATGCAGATAAGAATGGAAAGTTCAGGTTTGTGTAAAACAGGTGCCTGGAGTAAGCATGAACTGCCTTTTTGCATGGTTAGTTTGACTTCTCACCAAACGACTACTAGGTTTTCATCTTACCTGTATAGAACTGTTACAATTTCAAGTAAGGCTTCTTCCCATTAGATTGCAATACAGGATAAAGCCCACAGTCATGAACAGGAATGCATCATTAAAAAAATGAGCTGAAAGAATGTATACATGAAAGCATTGTTAGAGGTGTATAGCTGTTTTATAGGGTCAGGAGAATACATGAAAGCATTGTTAGAGGTGTATAGCTGTTTTATAGGGTCAGGAGAAACAAGTTGGAGTTAATGTCTTACAAATAAGGCAGCGTCACTCTGACACACCTTTTCTATCTGCCACTCTGTGATCGAAAGCAGATGTTTCTGAATAATTTCTTCAATAACTTTGTCTTTTTTGATTAAATAACTGAGTCAGTTTTGATAAGCGGTCAAAAAGGGAAATGTGAGCTGTCACGTTATCTTGGCATTACATGTGAAGTGGCTCATAAATATCAGTGAAAGCATAAACCCTTAAAATTTCAGCAATTAGTAGAATCAATGAATTTTGCGTGCTGCATGATCTGTCCCCCATACACAGTGTAATAGGGCCATAAAGTATGTATCAATGCCAATACATAAATACAACAGCAGTCATATATTCTATGCATACTTGCTTTACAAGTTAACATATTTTTAAATGTTTGCCTTTGTTAATGTTCCTTCTTTGCATACTGGGGTACTTACTGAAGGTGCTCAGCCTTCTAAGCATGTGTGTACATACATATTGAAGAAAAAAGTATCAGTATTTTATACCTCTTAGTAATGTAGCAGTGCTCAACACACGCATGAAGTACTTTTCTTTCTAAATTAGTTAAGTTCTCCTTCCTGGTTTCACATCTATGAAAAACGCTGTTCAACTAATGTAAATACTTGCTGGTGCCATTTCTTTTCTTTGTATCCTTGCAATTTTTTCTGTTTAAAGCACAGAGTTTTCTTTGGTGTGTGTGTGCAGACACATGTGTGCTATAGTTAACTACACTTCAAAAAATATAGAAGGTGGTCCACACAGAAAATCCTGATGTGGATATGGCCACACCAGCTTGGGAATGTTCTCAGTTTTAGCTACAAAACTGAGGTGTGTGTGTACCTCCAGGGAAGAATGTAGGGGGTTTTTGTGTGGAGATATTTTATTAAGTAGAAAAAAAGCTAAGGGATGCTTTCTGAGGATAGGCCAGTTCTGTCTCTTAAATCAAATACCAGATTTTCTGAAGCAAACTGGACTTGTGCCCACACAAGCTGTGTAAGCATTTGGTCATTTTTATTTCTTTCTAGAAATACTCTGGGGTTTAGTGAATGCAATTTAGAAGAATATTGCTTGTGATCTTGATCCCATTTCCTTCTCTCCTCTGTTGAGCTCCTGAGAAGAAAACAATACTGGAACTCTGAGTTCTATGCAGGATATCGTTGCACGCGTATTGATTTTTAAAGAGAGAGAGTTGGTGTGTCTTCAGAACAATCCAAGTTTTCACTGACAGTGATTCAACTTTGTGATGCAAAAGCATTTGATTAATTCAAATGCATATAATAGGCTAAGTGCTGCACCTCTTGCTGCAGTTTATCACTTTGTGTGTCTGGCAACAGTCAACTGTAGCCGTAAATACATATGTGTCATAGAAGCTGGAGTTTAAAATAAATATGGAAGATAGGCCACAGAAATGGATGTATGGCATGCAGGTGAAATATTTGAGAAATGGAGGAGCATTGTGGTTTAACCCTGGCTGCCAACTAAGTCCCACACAGCCGCTCACTCACTCCCCTCCCTGTGGGAAGGGGGAGAGAATCAGAAGAGTAAAAGTGAGAAAACTCACAAGATGAGATAAAGAGAGTTTAATAGGTAAAGCAAAAGCTTAGCATAAGCAAAGCAAAGTAAGGAATTCATTCACCACTTCCCATCAGCAGTCAGGTGTCCAGACAACTCCAGGACAGCAGGGCTCCATTAGATATAACTGTTTTTTGGGAAGACAAACGCCATCTGAATGTCCACCTCTTCCTTCTTCTTCCCTCAGTTTCATGTACTGAGCATATAAATATCCTTTGGGTCAATTGGGGTCAGCTGTCCCGACTGTGTCTCCTCCCTGCTTATGCAGCCCCAGCCCACTTGCTGGTGGTGTGGTGTGATGGACAGGGAAGGCCTTGGCTTTGTGTACACACTGCTCAGCAATAACTAAAAATGTCCCTGAAATCGTCACATTTCTAAGCTCAAATCCAAAACATTACCCCAAAGGAGCTACTATGGGGACAGTTAACTCTCCCCCAGCCAAAACTAGCGCAAGTAGAAAGAATGATTTGCCCATAAAACAAAGAATAATTTATTTTTCTTTTTCTTAGCTGCAGATTCTCCCTCTTGCCTAAGTGACACTTGGGGTTTTACTAGAAATCGCTTCTATATATATACACCTAACTTGCTGTTTATCTTTAAAAAGAGAATTTTTCTAGTTTGAGTCTTCTTCCTCTTTCTTGGTAATGATTTTTTTTTTTTTTTTAATTAATGAATGTAATTGTGAAAATAATATTTTACATATATATGTAATTGTGTGTATGGTTTCTTGTTAGACATGGTTCATCCGTACCAATACAGTTCATGGATTTATATTGTGCTTTACATGTCTAAAATGCTTTGCAGTACAGATAGAAAACTCCATTAATCAAAAAAGAATTGTGCTTAAATTTGTTTTGAGAACTGTTGTTTTCCCAGCAGCAGCAGTACCAGCAGGTTAAAAAGAGGTAGCTCCAGCAAAACAGTGACTAGCAAGTACTAAGAAAACAATTCCCTGTCGGTGCACCTGCAGAGTGCTAGTGTTTCTGGCCCTGGCCAAAAGAGAGAACTTCAGATCAATGAGTTAACTTATTTGAGTTGCATTCACATCCCTGAATAAGCTACTCGAGAGCATTATACTACATGAAAGTATGCCTTAGTGGTACTGTATGTCTCCTGTATAAATCCCTTAATACTTTAGTGTATGGAAAATTCCCCAAACTTTTGAGGTTTATTCCTCATAGCAGCAAGTAGACTTATAAATAAGTAGATTATATTATTTTATTTTTACTGTTTCAAAACACCATTTTAGAATGACAGAATACTGTATCACTAAAACATTTTTGTATATCTCAGCAAGGTGACCCAAATAACAAAGACCATCCACTGCTCTAGTAATAGGCTGCTGACTCTTAAAAAATTTCTTAAAGCTGCTTGTCAGGTTGTGCAGTTCTGCAACTGAGCATGTTTTTAAAGGGATGTGGCAAATATTATCTAGGTCTTTTTGGGATTTAGCGATTTCAGATGAGGTGGTCACCTGAACATAGTGCTTCTTGAACACATAAATGAGAGTGGTGTATGCATGTGCACCCTGAAAATGGGAATGTTTGATTTACAATGAAGCCATTGATTTTTCTGAAAAGTACTCTTTACAAACTCAGTAGCATTTTCCTTCTGGCTTGCTGGGGGACAGGAGGAAACCCTTGTGTTAGCTTGGCCAGTTAAAATCCTTTCCTGTATTCGTATGTGTTCGTATATATGTGTTTTATCCCCTCTCTTTCTGAGTATGGGGTAGAAGAGTGTGTTTGCATAGTAAGACTCAGATTGGAGGTACTTGTTACACAGACTCATTTTTGCTGCCACATGATGGCAGCAAAACCCCGCTCAAGACTAGAAGCCTCGATAGTCCTCTAGTTCTTGGTATTTGCTTCTCTTCCCCCACCCTACCCTTTTATAAGGAGAGCTAAAAGGGTTGTTTTAAAATACTCTGGAGATAATGGAACCTTGGGTTCTGTTAATGCATTAATTCCCGTAAAGCTGCATCTTCTAAGAATGCATCCTCCAGTTCATTGGCTAGTGGATGCTGTTTGTTTTTTAAGTTTTTAGTGTGTTTATCTTTGCTCTGAAATGTACTAGGTTTACAAATTACCAGTTTACATGCTTGTTATCCGAATGAAACCTGAATATTAAGAAGTCAGAGTGTACTGAGTGGATCCCATTCTCACACCTGAGTAAGATGGCATTCATAACTTCCTACCTTCACATTGCTCACAGTGCTACTGGTAACATGATTTACAGGGCCTTTCTGTCCATCTGTAATTTCTAACTTAATGAACTGAATATATTCCACTGCTCATTTTGTAGTCCATTGCAAAACCTTAATGGTGGTCTTGTATCCTTTTCTATTTTGTCAGTAAATCTGTACATCCAGCTTTCCCATTCTGTAAACTTGAGCATTCTATCTTATTATCCTTAGTGATGGTGTTATTGCTAGTTAAAACAAATGTCAAAAATCTCCCCTAAATCCTGCTGTATGAGTAGCAAAATAAAAAGGACAAAGAGGAAGGCATTGGTTTTTTTTACTGTGACTGTTGAGACATTGCTTACAAGGTTCCTTGTGCTTTCTCCTATATGCAGGTTAAAACAAAGTTTAGCCAAGACCAGCAAAGCAACTTTATTGATGGAGAGTTCTTTGTGGTGTGCCTTTGTGGTGAATTATGAGCTTACCTTGAGAGGTGTTCAGATGCAGGCTAGTTGACCTTTAACAAAGCGGATGATTTAGGCTGGATTATATTTGACTGGCTTGGGCCAAATTGTCAGTGGCAACTGTCCTCGACCAACCAGAGAGAGAGGAGGAAGATTTTTCCAGTGCTATGTGGTTGTACTAAAACATTCTGAGTGTTACATGATTGCTCAGCTAGCTGATGTTTACTCTGTGTTCTTACAAAACTGAATTATGAGCCAGAAAAAAATTCCTGACTTCAGAACCAGTCATCGGTAGAGGGTGCAATGTAGCTTTGGCATTTGAGCTTCATAAGCTGTATGTTTACCAAAGATATTTTTAGTTAATAATCTATTATTCAGAATTATACTTTTGCTTACATTAGCAGTGCAGTTTACTGCAGTAGATCTTGATAACATTAATTTGATTCTGCAAATGAGCAGATTTTCAATTTAGCAAGATTCCATGTTATACTGTGATCAGCTCTGTTGTAATGATTTTATGACTAGAGAGTGTTTGCTCCTATTTATGTATGGTAATAAATTTATGGAATCTAGTTTATAGGCTTACAAAAACACAAACACCATCATCACATTTCTTACTGGCATTTGCTGTCAGTGTGATAACGATGTCATCAGATGAGACATACAGTTTCTACGTAGCTGTGGAAGCAATCCAAAATCAGAGTGTAGCAAGTGAATGTCACAAGAAGGTTGTGTGGAAAATAGGGATAAGGAGGGAAAAAAAGCAAACAAGAGCTGAAGGAAATGGAAGATGGGGAAAGAGTAATAGGATACATTAGGGAGATGAGGATGATGAATAAAAGGCTTAGGAGGCAGATGAAGACCAGATGATGGCTTATGATTTTGGAATTGTTGCTTTACTAGCTCAGCTTTCCCAACTTCTCTGGTCTAATTGCTTTTTCAGGCCTATGAGGCTTCCTCTTTCCCCCAGTGTCCCAGCTGCTTGTGGACTTTTCTGCTGGTGGCTGATAGGTGCAGCTATGAAGTTTTTCTGTAAACACATGACAGACTGTGGGCTCTCTTGGCTTTTTTGTTATCTTCAAGTCTGCTGGGAGATTATTTGAACTCTTAAGGTTATTCTTGGAAGAAGCCTTATGAGTAAAAGAATTTTGATTTCTGAGAACTGATAGAGTACAAGGTGAGTATCTTGGCCTGTCTAATCTGTCCTTTTGCCATTTCCATTCTTGGTAAACTTGGAATGGAGTACATGGTCCAATCTAGAAATGCTCTTTACTCTACTTGGCTTTTGTAGTAAGATAGTTAAAGATGCTGAAAGTTATTGGAGATTAACTCTGCATTTAGGAAGGCACAAGCAGCTACTGTTCAATTCCCCTGCTGTTTTGTTGGGTTGCCTTTTGGGCAGGAATTCCCAGGGTAGTGTTCCTGCATAACCTGAGCTACACTTGCCTTTTCTCTGCTGTGAACAGGGAGTCCCATGGTTGCTCCCACAGTGAGAAGGAACTAGACAGCTTATCCTGAGGAAACAAAATAAAAATAATCCATTGCTTTCCTTCAAGCTGGACAAGGTCACCCTTGAATAGGGCACTTCAAAACAAGCTGAAGGCATGGCTGTCCTCTGTAGTCTTTATCTGTGGGAATCTTCCTCCTGGGAGTCATACCTCTAGGCTTCCTCCCCTTTCTTCCTGCCTAAATCTTTTGGTTGAGGTCCAGGATCTTGGATCAGTTCCTATCCCCTCTGTACTCTTTTATAGTTTTTACTGCCGACAAGGTGCTAAACAGGACCAACAAAGAAGGTTCTTCTGGAGGGTTGCCTTGTGGCTGTGACATCAAGTGTGTTGTGTTGGACCAAGTCCTCACTCACTAGGAAGTCCAAAGGGAAAATACAGCTGTCCTGACTTTGTGGAGCAGATCGGGCTTCTGCCTATAGCAGGAGAAGTGGGGAATGCAGGGGCAGCCATTAAGATCAGGAAGATGGGGTGCTGTCATTTCCATTCAACTGGTAGCTCTGCTGAAGTGGTAGATGGTGAATTGTACTTCTGTGATCCAAGCCTGATGGCAGTCAAGGCTCTGAAAAAAAACTAAACTACCTGGTTTGGAGACCATCGGCAGTATGGCACCTTTGGTGACGTCTGGAGGCTGCTGATGCGCCTGTTGGTTCAGGCAGAGCTAGCAAGTCCTGGAGGGAAGAAGGAGAGAGCATGCATATTTCAAACTGTCGGTGTGACTCCAGCCCTGCTTTTAAGCAATCCAAACATTGAACTTTATCTCAGCACAGCATTAGCCACTGCAGCTTAAGTTATCAGCCACAGATGTTGGGACAGCCACAATTTTAAATTGCCTTTTAAAATGACTTTAACAAGTGTTACATTGCAGTCTTTGGGAAGTGGTGCCCAAAGGCTAGGAAGGTTGAGTTATCTCAAATTAGTAAGGTGGTTTGGGGGCAAGCATTAGGGGTATACAGAATGAGAGTTTTATTCTTTGTCCTGCTGCCGGTTTCCTGGCTGACTGTAGGCAGATCTCTGCAATTTCTTCTTACTTGTCTTTCCGTTATGGAAAATAGGAACAATAGGTATTGACTACCTTGTATGAGCACCAGGGTGCTTTCACATCATTCAGATACAAAAGTAGTAAGAGCCTCAGGTGGGCATCTAGAGGCAGAGGAGTAATGAGCATAAAGCGGGGAGCCTGATGTATAAATCCTATTTGACAAACAATAAACAAGAATTATTCAAAATAGATCTTTTCTCAAATAACAATTATTTCATTTCAATATAGTTCTTACTGAGACCCCATCAGTCAAGCCATAGTAACATACCATTTCCACAACCGAACAGGTATCGCTGCAAAGTGCAGATTTCCTCAAGTACTGTATCTATAACATAAAGGCATAAACATGGGAAAAAGGGAAAAATAGCATTTTTCTCAGGGCCCTCCCAGGGTGAGTTTACATTCAGTACAGGGAATAGCTGTATTTGAACTAGCCTTATGTTAACTAGATCATGTTTTGTTGTCATCTTGCTAAGGCAGACAGAAGTTCTTGTAGCCCAGATTCTCAGTAGGATAAATTACTACTTGCTGAATTCAGTGCTGGTGAAGTCAGAGTAGCTTTGTGCTGAAGTGAGATTGTTTGAAAGCTAATCCAGGATCTCTGCAGTAACTATCCTGCAGTTTTGCTCTGTAAATAATGCTGCTCTTGACCTGAATTATTATGAGTGGACAGAAAAAGGCACTTCTGAAGTGTGATTCATTTTAAGTGTTCATCTCAGGATGAGAAAAATGAGATACAGAGGTATCTGTTTCTCTGTGGTGGATATAGTAACCCATGTGTATCTAAATGTAGGTGCTCACTGCTTTGTGGAGCTGGGCTAGATTTCAGGTAGGGAGGTGAAAGACTCCATGTCTTGTTTGCAAACCAGTAAGATAATTATGGGTTTCTTCCTGTAACATTTCAGAAATACTAGGAAAATACTGCTTCTTAAAACAGTCTTTCCCTTCTTCCCTCTGTGCCCAGTGAATTACAGTTCAGCTCCTCTAGTACTACTACTTCAGAGAGCCAAGAACCGTCTTCCAGGGATCAAGCAGCGAGTGCACTTCAGCAGCAGCTCCTGCTGATGGTGGCACGAAGGACCCTTTCGGAAAGCCCACGGGTACGTTGTAGTATCTCTGTTTCTAGCATCTTGATGAACTACTTTATAAACAAATGCTGCAGGCTTCTTCCTGAGACAGTTTTGTTGATTTTCTTTACTACTCTGCTTGGTATTGCTCTTGTGAGAGAAGATGTATTTTATCGATGGATGCAATTCAGCTGCTTTCTGCGGACACTGAGTAGTGTCCTAGGGGTGTATTTAAAGACTCCATCACCTAAAAAGTTGATCTTTTGTCTTCTATCTTCATTCTTATTTTGCTTGAAAGAGAGAGAACACAGCTGTTAGGGTTTTAGATGCACCACCAGATTTTGATAGTAAAAAGTGTTTATTCCAAATTCATTACTGTTCTAAAACCTCACGTCTGGTTTCACTTTTCTGAATGAGGCAGCCAGGCTTCTGGATGTCTGTTGTGGAATGTCAAACCCATCTCCTTGATGGAGCTGGTAAAAGGAAAAAGCCGTCAGAGCTCAGTTTGTATGGTAATATGTAGACATGAACTTTATAGTGTTTGGGGTCTGTGACCAATGGCTTAAGGCTGTAATCTGTTTTTACAATTCCATTTATAATAAGTTTAACCTTCTCTTGTCTTCAGTGGCAGATTCTAATTTGATATATCTGAATAACCTTAAAATGCCAGTTAATTATCTTTCATCTTAGATTTTGTATGGAAACTTAAAGCTAGAAGCAACTTGCATAGAAGAACTATATTAAATTTAAAATTGGGAAAGTTTGCTGAATCGTGTATTTCATATTTGGACAGAATCTTTCATCTGAGGGCTTGGATGTTTTCCAGATATTTATAATCTTGTAAATTAGAGAACAATAGTCATACAGTTTTCCCCCCTCACTTCTGAGAAAACTGCACCATTTAAAAGACGTTTCTCAAGATCACATAGCAAGTTTGTAACGAGGCCAGGCAGTCATTTCAGAACTTCCTGGTTTCTGATTTATTTTTTTTTAATTAAACATGAAATTATGAGCCTTTGTAAGTCGGGAAAAGTTTTGCCATTGATTTCAATGAAGCTAGGGTTTCAGGCTCTTTCTGACACAGTGTCATTTATGAAGTGAACTTTCATAAGCCCTTTTTTTGATAGAAGGCATAATTAGGCTTAGTGATTCGTTCAGGGCTAGTCAGAGAGTTTCCCAGACACAACTCCAGAACCTGATTCCAGTACTGCAAACCTCATGTAGTGGACCTCATCCAAATGTTACAGCTCCTCAGGAGCCAAGATGTTCACTTACGCACTCAGTTAAACATGTGTTAAGCTATTCTGAAGACTAAACAATGAGATCCTCAGGAGTTTTTAGTAGAATTTATGCCACCATTTGGATTTTTTTGTTTTATTTATTTATATAGTGAGCATCTAGATCAGATGAGTGAAATTAATTATTGCAGTTGGTTGAGTTTCACGTTACTTTCTGTTGGGGAAACAGGACCCAAGTGAAACAAAACTGTTGCCAGTATTAGCAACCATACTATTCTAAAATACATTTTTGTTGTTAACAATGCCCAGACTCCACAAGTAAGTGACCTGTTGAAGTGGTAATGGAAATATTAAAATCTAGAGCACCTAAACTACTTTTAGCTGAATGACCTGGCACCCTTGAATGTCTGAACTCACAGAAACATGAATGAGTTACTGTCATAATGGCTGAGTTACCCGGCACTGCGTGGCTGTACACTTTTAGTCAGTTGGGTGCATGAGAGAAAATACATAAACTTGTATTTCTTTCCCCAAAGCTTAACCTAGCCTGTTTCACCTTGCATTGCCAGCAGACTGAGGAAATCAATGAGTCAATTTGCAGCTGACACTCAGCAATAAATTCACATGAGTCATATGTAAATTGTAAGTAAAACTCCTCCTCCTGGAAAGTGAAAATTAGAAATTATTCCAATAATCTGAGAGAAAATTCAACAATTCCTTCAGGCAGGTGGACAGTGTGTTAAAAAAACCCTGTGTTTTGCTAACATACATATCAAGAAGATGGTCAGTTACTTCACACAGAAATTCCCTTCTCTGATGAGGAAAGTTGATCTAACACAAAGATTGCCTGGAGTTCCATAATAGGTATATTCATTCACTAATTTTGATTAGTTATCTTTAACAATGGGTGGGGGCATAGAAGGAGGTTGAAAGCCATTAGACTTTGCAGTCACTAGAAAGCTCAAATTCTTCCTGAAAGAAAAACAAGTCATTCCCTCCCGCCATAAAATCAATTGTTGGTGTTCCTTGTAAAGAAATCACTTCTTTGCAGAGGGTTTTTTGTTCTGTTGTCTAGCTTTGCAGGCTTGGCTGATGGTCTGTAGATAAGCTTCCTTCCCCACAAGTGTTGGTGAAGGAATGCGGGGGTTGAGTTGGAGATCTGAAATACTGTAGTTCAAACAGACAAGAAAAGGTCTTAGAATCTGACAAAAGCAATATTCAAAAGGATGGATTTATGATTGTGATGATAAGATTAGAGACTCTTAAACTAGTGATGTTTATGATGCTTGTGCTTGTTTGCAGTTTGGTTTTTCTCTTCTTGCTGTTCTTGAGGCTGCACACCTGATGTGGTGGTAGAAGCATCTCGGGAAAGATAAACAAAGCTGTATTCTGGAAGGGGAGCTGATGAGTCACGCCTCTAGGCTTTAAAGCCTACTTGATCTTTTTGATTAAAAAAAGGGTCTGTCCTATCACATATGATTTTGTGTTGTGCTGTAATTAGTCTGACACATGGAAAAATCTCAAAATAGAAATTTGAAACAAGCAGTGGATTAGGGCAAAAATGAGTTATTTTCAAATGGGTATTTAGTATTTATATTTAAAGCATATTACCACTGTTGAGCTCAAAAATTGATACAGCATCTGTCCATCTGCAATTATGAAGCTGGTGTGATATTTTCATTTCTAATTCAAAATGACAGAAAATAAATATGCTTCCACTATTTCTTTTTCGAAAGAAAAAATCTAAAAAAATCTGAACCTTCACATAAATTTGGCCCTTTAAATACCTGCTTTGATGGCAGCCACATGTCAATGTGAAAGAGTTTTATGTATTTCTGGTTGGTTTGTTTTTAAAGCAACCCAGCCAGGACCCTGAGGATTCCGTGTGTTCTTCGGCACAGCGGAAGCTGAACAGACAGTTTTACAGATTTATTATTTTCCCTGGCAAATGGATCAAAGTCTGGTATGATCGTCTTGCCTTGTTGGCATTGTTGGACAGGTAAGATTTCATTTTTCTTAATGCAACTCTATGTAGTGTTTATCTTCATAAAGCAACACAGACCACTAGAGAAAGAAAAAGTGAGCAGTGTTTTATATTCAGGTTGAGTAGATAGTTGCTGATTTGCTTTACGCTGAAGAAAGCGTTTCTCTTCAGAGTTGGTTTTGGTAGTTCTTGCTATCCTTCATCTTCAAGCAAAGACTTTGATTCCTGTGAGCACCAGGCCTGTAGAATAGTCTTTAATTTCACTCTCAGCTGTTAAATCGATGGATCTGAGCTTTCTGATGAGAGTTCTTTTTTTTTGTGTGTGTGTGCAAAAATAAGAGAAGTAGATGGATCCCAGGGTACTGTAAAACCAAAGTACTTCAGTCTTTAAGGAAAAAAAAAATAGAGTGGTATTAGGAGGAGCTCTTTCAGCTGCTCCCTCTGTTCCAGTTCAGCTTTATTTGTTCAGAGAAAATTTCTTGCCATGGCATCATTCCTTTTTCTAGTCCTCAAGCTTCACTTGACATTGAATCTTTAGGTAATGTATAGTGGCAACACAGCCAGTACCCTTTGCTAGTAGACGTCGTGGTAATCTGCTGGACTATGAGGACTTTAAAACATGGTAACCTACATACCTAATACTTCTGGCTCTCCTATCTCTGCTATTGAGTGGGTGCTATGCCATGTATTTTAATGTGGGCTACACATCAGAAACATCAGATGAGCTTTATATACTGCAAAAGTCAGGCTGTATAGTCAGAGAGCTTAGGCCCACAGCAGATGCTTACCTGTGGTGTCTTATCTCTCCGTTTCAATCACATGGAAAGCATGTTCTGATAAACTCTTGTTGTAGCTTGAATATTAGCATTGTTTTTTATCTCAGCTTACACGTTCTAATAGAACAGATAAAACCAATAAAATATCAGATGACAAATTTGGTCTTTCATCTAATTCTTTGTTGTCAGATGTATATTTCTCACCAACTGAATGCCTTATTTCCTCATTTAAATGTTATTTGTTTGGGTGTGGGGTTTTTTTTTGTTTGGTTGTTTGGGGTTTTTTTGTGGTTGGTTTTTTTGGTTGTGTGTGGAATTTCGTGTGTGGGTTTTTCTGTGCAACTATATTTGAGATGTAAGATTGGAGGGTGCTGGGCTTCACTTCATTGCCTTTTTTTCTTATACATTTTAGCTATCACAGCGGATAAGGTCTTTGGCACAGGGGTGAAGCAGTGCTGAACAGGGAAATGTAGTTTTGGGAGCAAAACCTCAGATCCTATAAATTCTGAGAGCTCCAGCACTGAAGTTCATACCAGGTGCAAATGGACCTGCCTTGCTCTAAAAAATATATAAATATTTATACTTCTCATAACACTTTTATTCACATAGGACTGAAGATATAAAGGAGAATGTATTTGCTGTGCTTCTAGTAGTTCTTGTTTCACTTCTTGGATTCCTGACTCTGAATCAAGGCTTTTGTAAAGACTTCTGGGTTCTGTTGTTCTGTCTGGTGATGGCCAGCTGCCAGTATTCCCTCCTAAAGGTAGGAACCAAGTTGCTGAATTCTCTTCTAACTTTGACAAAGACAAAATTCCATAAGCAACCTTTTTTTTTTTCTGTTTTCTTTTTAGAGCGTTCAGCCTGATCCTGCTTCACCAATACATGTAAGTCTCAGCCAGTAGAACGGGTCTTTCTCCTTTATTATCACTTGTGTACTGTGAAACAGTTGGCTATTCAGTGAAACATAGGTGTAAGTAGTTTGCTGTTCTACGTGGTTTATGAAAATCAGCAAGATGTCTGTGATTTTAGACTTTGTTCTATGTTTAATAAATTGTAAGCTATTTGAAAAGTGCTTTTCCTTTAAGCTAAAATGCTTCTGGAGTAGTTTGCTGAAATTGAATCCTGTGGCATCAGAGAAGCCTTTTCTTTGCTTTCCTTTAGAAGCAGTGACTGAAAATATCAGAATTTCCAGATTAGCAGCTCAGTCATTGGTTAGTTTGGTCTCTAAATTATTTTTTTTCTTTTGAGGTTGATTTTTTTTCTTAAATCTGGTATTGCAGATGTATTTGTCAACAGTATTATAAACTCATGGGTGCTTTCCCTTTTTTATAATGTCCTCACAATGGTCACAACCACCTTGCAAAGCAACAGTTCCTCACCCAAGTCTGTCTTCATTATAAGACTGTTTAGGAGCATCATCCTACAACTGCAGCCTGACCCCTCTACATATCAGTGTCTCAGTGGTTTTGATTTGCAGATATTGGAAAACATTTCAGTGGTCACAAGGTCCCTTGCCTTGCTTTTGTACTGACTGCTTAGTTGCTCACACATCTTTAGTTTATTTAGTTTTTGAGGACCCCCAGTCTTCCCTTAGAATTCAGAAACTGCCGGTCTGTTGGATCATTTCCCTTTGCCAGGGAGCAATTGGTTTTGTCAGTTTAGAGGTTAGATATACAGGCTGAGCTTGAAGCTGAGGTTATTACAAGTGTGTACTACACATTTCACTGAGATGGATTTCAGAAGATTTTTAGTTTCTTTTCCATGCCAGTTATTATGGAGCGAACTTATGGTATTGTTGGTTATAGTGCATTATTATAGGAAATACCTGTCTTCATAAAAAGTAGGGAAGGATAATAGACAGCAACTTACATATTGTAGGGTAATATTTTCAACACGCTAAAGAAATATTTCTACTTCAGTGAGAAGTTGGTTTTTGGGGGGACTAAAATAACATTGGTGTTAGTTCAACTGTCACCTGTCCAAACATAAAAAGGTGACCTGTAATGAAATAGTTTGCACTTATTCAGACCTTAGTAATATGTACATTTATTTAAAGTGAGTGGCAAACCATTTAATCAGATCTTCATTATGAACCTATCTAGCCTGTACTTTCTTATACTATTAAAGACAATTAGCTAATGAAGTTAAAACTAAGAACTTTTTGTGCATAGTCCAGGTTTGCATTTCAGACTCCCACAATATTGTTATAAGTGTTATTTGCAATATCGTATTCTGTAAGTCATGCAGCAATCTAGCAAAGTAACAAAAGGTGTATTCCCATCTTCCATATGCTTTCCTAAAACTTTTTCAGGGATGTTTTCTTGCAGACATTTTGGTGCACCAGATGAACTCCAATGGAAATGAAGTTCAGAGAGTTTTTCCACAGAGGGTTTTAAAGGCAGAAGGCATTACAGATCAAGTTCAAGTAGAAGGCTATCTATTTTTACATCATGTGTCTTTGACACAATAAATATTTGTAAAGGTTTGCTTGAGCTAGTAAGCACCACAAAAATAAGACAACAAGTTGGGGAGAAAAAATACTCCATGTACTGTTTCATAATTCATGTGACTACATTAAAATGAAAGAGAATAACATCTCTTGATGTTAATGTAAGGATGCAGAACAGCAAAGGGATTAAAGAATGATCAGTACCATGTCTATGAATGAAAATGAAAATGCAGATGAGATTTTTCAGTGTGAAACAAACCATTGTGAGCCATAAATTTCCACACTGAATTAATTTCTCTTCTTGGATCCATGAGTAGCCGCTAATGCCTCATGTTTTCCATGCCAAGGAGGTTCCAAACTTCTTCCCTATCTCTCGCAAGCAGACTTTGTTACTGTTTGATGTGGCTTTGTCACTTCCAGCCTATGCTGTTTTGGAAAACTCTACTTTAAAATACTATCCCATGAATTCAGAAAACACAGTGTCTAGGGATACATGAGCTTTTGGTCTTAACTCCTTACAAGCAGCACTGTGTTCACTTCCTGGTGTTGAGGAAAAGCTGACCCTACAAAGTCTGGTAGTCTAGTGCAGTTCTAATGGAAATAAGATTACTTCTTAACCCCTCTCTCCCCACCCTCATACCATGCTGTGATAGATAGGGTCTCCAAGTTGAACGCTGTGTATTGGCTGTATACTGTCAATGTGTCAAGGGATGAGTTTCAGTATATGGAGAAGAATGTATCTAATTCAGCTAATGTTTTGAATTTTATATTTATTTATACTATAGATTCGTGGTAATACTTCTCTTCTGATTATCTTTGGTGTTTTAAGCTGGAACTTCCCAGGTTCTACAGCTAATGCTGGCCACTGGTGTTTATTGTAGCTGCAGGTTTAGTACTGTTGCCTGCTATGAGACGAGAGCCTAATATTTCTGTCAGTCTGTACTTTCTCCTTTCTAGTTCCGGAGCTGGTGGCCTTTAATTGCTGTTCACACAGGAGTATGTGATTTTGGGATAGGGAAATTCTGGAACAGTTTCCTCACTGGAGTGGTGGGGAGAAGAAAATAAAGCCCATCCCAAGTGTGAGTTTCGTTTTATCAACAGCAGAATATAGGGAGAGGTGCCAGTGACTGTAGTGTATTAAATTCAGAGATACAAGAGATCCTTGTCCTGTGCATTTCAAGGTTTTAGACAAGTGGCTCTGACTGAAGAGTTTCTTAATACTGGTTAGAGGCAGCAGCAGATTGGGCAATAAAGACAGTGTGGGTAGTAAATGGGTAGAAGGATCATAAGAGCTTGTCTGTAAGTGCCTCATAAGACACCTGATTAGCTCAGGATCTAGCTCAGGTTCGCAGAGGCATTTGAGCTTTGAAGAATTGCTGTCATGCTCTTGATATGATTCACAGAATCACTTGCATTGTTTCAGTTCCATTACCTGGCATAGAAGTAAGCAGTTTCATAAATCCCATCAGGCACTTAAAATGTATTTTTAATTTGTCCCTGTAAGCTTTTCTGCAGAACCAAGCGTGCACACTTTTTATATAAAGCCTCCTGTCTTTTTCCTCTTGCATGTGTGCACCCACAAAGGAAAAAAATCTTTCTGAAATTCCCCCATCAAAACGCCTTGCAGTCAAAAGTGCTATTTTATGAAATGTGTTTGTGAAATTATTCTAGCTCTGTTGAAAATCTTAATACTTTTATCAAAATACAAGATGCACCAGTGCTGTGTTTGTACAATGTGAATATGTTTCCGAAACATTCGTGAGAAACATGGACTTGTGAAAGTCAGTGACATTTTTTGGCAGGCTTAGGGAAGGAAGAGTTTTCACTAAAATTTTTATCAGCAGATTAAAAATGATTGTCCAACAAATGAGATGTAAAACGTAAAAGGAATCTTGCTTTATTATTTAGATTCTTCTGAGGAATGCAGAGTGTAGTTGTTTCACCAAGATGAAATCTGCTTTACATGTCAAAATTTGCATGTCAAAATGCCCCACTAGAATTTATCTAGTAGGACAAAATGAGCCTTTAACAGCTAAAATATCTTAAGTTGCTTTGCCACATGCCCATTTTGGTGAAAGGCTGCCTAGCTTGGCCTGTCAGTGGAAGGCACAAGAGCGCTTCACTGCTTTTCTTTTTTTTCTAAAACCTTGGAAAAAGGAAATGCAATATCCATTCACTGGCTGTGGCTTTCAGGAGGTGATGCGTCATCCCAGTGATTCTCTTTGTCCTAGGTGTGCACTGCCAGCCTCAAAATAATCTTGTCCCAAACTATCTGCTCACACAAGGGATGTAGATGCCACTGTAATACAACACTAATACCCACAGCCGTTCCTCTTTCTTGTGTTGCCTGTTCCCTATATGTGGATACTGGAGTATTTGTTGTGCCCTGGGAAACTCATTCAGCTGCGGCACACCCCAAGCAGTGTGACAGCTGTGCAGCCACTGTCCTTCTGGGTGCATTGCTGTTGCACTGCTTTGCTTCCATTGATCTGATAGTTCAACAGTTCTATCAAGATTTCTTGTTCAAGATTCTGTCTCATTCCCCACTGCCACCTGAAAAACAGGGAAGTTTGTATTTGCTCTCATTTTGCTATGTTCAGACAGCCTTTGAAAACTTCTTCCTCAATCCTAACAAGCATTATTGATGCTAGCATGGTAAGCGTGATTTAATTAGTATATAATAGAACAGAGTGGAAGGGATGATCATCTAGTCCATCTGTCTGACCAATTCAGGGCTGACAGAAAGTTGAAGTGTGTTAAAGGCATTGTCCAAATGGCTTTTAAACACTGACAGACTTGGGGCATTGATCGCTTCTCTGGGAAGCCTGTTCTGGTGTTTGACTGCTCTCTCAGTAAAGAAATGCTTCCTAATGTCCAGTCTAAACCTCTCCTGGTGCAGCATTTAACCATTCCTATGTGTCCTACCACTGGATCCCAGGAAGAAGAGATCGGCACCTCGATCTCCACTTCCTCTCCTCTCGAAGCTGTAGAGAGCAATGAGCTCATCCTTCAGCTTCCTCCTCTCCAAACTAGACAAGCCCAAAGTCATCAGCTAAGCACCAGCTCTGTTGTTCTCCTCTGGACACATTCAAGAACCTTCACATCCTTCTTAAGTTGTGGGTCCCAGAAGTGCACATAGTGCTCAAGGTGAGGCCACACCAATGCTGAATAAAGTGGGATCACCACCTCATCTGACTGGCTATTGTGCTGTGTTGGTGCACCCCAGGATGCAGTTTGCCCTCTTGGCTGCTGGGGCAGAATGCTGACTCACACTGAGCCTGCTGCTGACCAGTACCACAGATTGCTTTCTGCAGAGCTGCTGTCCAGCCACTCATCTCCCAATTTAATGCATGTGCCCAGCATTACTGTGTCCTAGCTGCAGAATCTGGGATTTCAGCTTGCTAGATTTCATCCCATTAATCACAGCCCAATACTCCAGTCTGTCTGGGTACCCCTGCAAGGCTTCCTGTCTCTCAAGAGAGTCAATAGCACCTTCCAGTTTAGTATCAACATTAAACTTGCTAATGGTGCATTCAACTTATGCATCCAGATGGTTGATAAAAACCATCTGGTTGATAAATTGCATGGAATGAGCCTTCCGATTGAGCCCTGAAGAACACTGCTGATGAGTGGTCACCAGCCAGGTATAGCTCCATTTACTGCAACCCTTTGTTCTCTGCCCTTCACCCAGTTCTTCACCAAGCGCTCCATGAACTACTTCAAAAGTAAGAGTTAAATATACACTATAAACATAATTGAGTATGTCAGTGTACTTCTTGGAACTGAAAGGTGTATGGGGGTAAACCTCTGGATTTGTCATTAACTCCATCTTACCCAACAGCCTTCAAATAATTGCCAGGCAAATGCAAAACCTGGGCTCCATAATTCAAAAGACAAGAAAGGAATGTAGCATAATGATAAAAGACTTTGGTCTGGAATGCACATCAGGATATAAATCATTAAGCAATTGTTTAGAAGCAGTGTTTACTAGTTTCTTTTCCTAAGGTACATCTCGTATTTAAGATAAATGAACTGAAGTTTGAAACCAGCCGGAAAGTAATATTTTAAGTGATTTTTTTTCCCCCCCTTATCCTTATGAACTTCTGTCCTGGGTTCAGCAGTAGCAGTCATTTTTCCCCTTCTCGGTAGCTGGTGCAGTGCTGTATTTTTGACTTTCAGCCTGAGAACAGCGCTCATAACACCAATGTTTTAGTTACTGCTTAGTACATTTTGGTCTGGCCAAGGACTTTCTGAG
>JAOEHY010012911.1:0-11670 GCA_025447955.1 Psilopsiagon aurifrons
AGGATGAGAAAGTTGGGGCTGTTCAGCCTGGAGAAGAGAAGGCTGTGTGGAGACCTCGTAGCAGCCTTCCAGTATCTTAAGGGGGCCTACAAGGATGCTGGGGAGGAACTCTTCATTAGGAACTGTAGTGATATGACAAGAGGTAATGGGTTAAAACTTAAATAGATTGGATAAAAGGGGGAAGTTCTTTACTGTAAGGGTGGTGAGGCACTGGAATGGATTGCCCAAGGAAGCTGTGAATGCTCCATCCCTGGCGGTGTTCAAGGCCAGGCTGGACAGAGCCTTAGGTGGCCTAGTTTAGTGGGAAGTGTCCCTTCCCATGGCAGGGGGGTTGGAACTAGATGATCTTAAGGTCCTTTCCAACCCTAACTATTCCATGATTCAATGATTCTATAGCAGCTTTGAGAATCTAAATCAGAAAGGTTTTCATGCATGACTAACATTAAGATATAAATCTTGACATAAAAATTTTGCTTAAGAAAAACACAATAATTAAATCAGTGTTGTATACTGCAGTTATATTTTGTTCATAACTACCCGTAATACTGTATCCTTAAGCACATTTAATTCCACATAAAGCAGTCAAACAGTGAATGCTAAAGCCTTCTTCAGACATCATTTAACCCAGTAAGCCTGAAGCACCACTGGAGAAAGCATGCAATTCGAGAACAGGGATAAATCCAAAGATAGCATGAGTTGAGAAATACTTCATGTCTCAATGACCAAATGCAACAAGCTTGTATTAATCACAGTATTCTGTCATTGATGATACTAATTATTCATAGCAACTGCACTCCATAAAGGGACAGTAATCCTTTGAAGGTTATATTACTGGGTTAAATTCACAAATCCAATAAAAATAAAGGCTAATTTACTCCTCCATTACCCCCTTTAAATTCCAGTGGAATGGCTATAGTAAAAAGTGGATGTAAGACAGGGAGTGACTTCACCACAGCATGGGAAAGTCTCTCTCCTCCACTCCCTTCTGAAGTGAACAAACGGGCATCCTTCAGCCTCAGCAGAGGGTGTAAAGTACATTTACTGCTCTGTCCCTCATATGTCACTTAATCTTATCTGTCCTCAACCAAAAAGAGTGCACTGGGGAGATAAAAAAATACCCTACACAACCCACACATACTCTTAATCTGCAGCTTGTTGTTATTTAAGATTTCCATAAAACCTGAGGGTTCATATTTCAAAATGTAAAATGAGATCTACGCAGCATCTACTCTATGCGGTAGGAGAATTACTGAGGGAAATCCTTATTTTCTTATTATGCTAGGAGTTAGACCATCAGTCTCACATAGTAATAGAAACCCATTAAAACCAAACCCTCCATCGTCCAGCAACAATACAAGAAAGCACAGTTCTCCTTTAAAGCAGCCTATCAATTGTCACTGAGCAGTGACAGCAGAAAAAATGCTTTCCTGTGGAGTTCTGAGTCATCAGCCTGAACTTCTGCCATGTTCTTGCATTAGGCATTTGCCTGCTGAGCGGTTATTTGCCAACACAGCAAGAGATAAACATGTTAGCCATGGGGAGAGCAGAAGGGGGGAAAAAAAACTAATAAACCAAACAAAAACATGGTGAAATAGTAGAAAATCTTGTAAATATCAGAGACAATAAATGGAAATGATCCTTGCCCCAGCACACATAAAACGCAAGAGGTTCTGTAGCATCCTCCTTCTAGGGACTCCTCCGAGGATTCAGAAGTACTTGCTTACATTTAGTACTTCTGTGTTTATAACTCTATTTTTGCATGTTTTTTGACCCAGCAATTTTTGTTTGCTGTTTTCCTACAGCCTCAAGTATCAGGTGATAAAACCCTGAATTAGCTGTTCCAATCACCAACTAAACAGAACCATTTCTTATAAACTAAACTCAATTATTCTCCTTTAAATAACCACAAATAGACCTAACCAGTTGGAAACAAAAATTTCTCTTTCATCTTCAAAGCAAGTAACAGAATATAAATATAAATCAATTCTGAAATGCCAGTTAAAAATGGCATTTCCCAGATGTTTTATTATTTCAATATGTGCAGATGCCTATTGTAATAGCCAGCACTCCTGCAAGAGCTCTGCCCTTATACTCACTCTTAATGAAATGTAGGAGGAAAGCAGTTAATGCAGTAGACAAAGTGGGCCATGAAGACAAAATGAACATTTCTGAAAGCCTGTTGACCAACTGGTGTCAAAGAAGAAGTGTTATCAGGGGAAAGGTTAAAAGACCACATGGGAGGAAAAGACTCAGGGTAAAATAAGTGGATAATTTTTAACTTGGGAAAAGTTTAATAAGGAAGTTACCAGAAAAACTTACACATTGGTTTGTCAAAAACCTTTTTACAACTACTCTCCCCCTCCCCCCCAGTCATTTTCTACATGCTTTCAATGTTATCTCAGGTGTGACTACACAGTTTATGCAGTCCTTCCAGGGGTCACCTTAATCTAGCTAGCAGAGGCTGTGGGCATGTCAGCATTATCTGACATGCCTACAGACTTCAGACTAAATTCAATGTACAATTATGTAATGGTCCATTATGGAATTTACAATATAGTCCCACAGAGAACTTACAGACTGGAAGAACAAAGCACTTTCTTTTGTGAGTGAAACCCAATTATATGTTTAAATCTCCAAACATTTGAACTGCAATTTAAAAGAGAAAAAGGTGAATTAGAAAGCAAAGATAACAAGAATTAAACAGCTGTGAATGCCTCTAGTATGGCTTGGCAGTGACTCTTGTAGTTAAATCATACACATTCAAAACAACTCTTCACAGATTAGCATTTCCTTGATCACCAACAAGTAATAGCCCAGTTCACTATATCAATATCCACTGTTCCTGAAAGTGGGAGCTTACAAAATATTCTGACAGCCTCCAACTTAATTGAAACTTGCACAGTCAATGAAAGGTAGAGGGAGGAGATAGACACAATACTAAGAATGTAATTTTATTCAGTTTAATGCAATCAGTGTGAGCCATCATTCAAAACTCAAAGTGTCTTCTTGGAATCAAAAGACAAATATTGAACAGTTTCCTCCTTTTAGGGGGCTTAGTACCATTCACAAACTATATTCTTATTAGGTACTGAAAGTGTCTTAAAATTTATTCTCCCAAGAAAAAAATAAAAAAAATAAAAGAATGCAGCAGCTATCTGCCATTGATAGAAAAAGAACGGAATTTCAGCTTTATTCCTAGAATAAGTTCATCTCTATTTAGTGGCTATATATTTATTTGAAATAGAGACAAGCACACACACACAGTACACCACTGGAAAAATTTAGACTCAAACACTAAATCCACTGTCACAGCCAGAAGCCTTCCAAATGAACATGCCCTCTATTGTCGTATTTGCAGATATCTGTGCTCAGACATCATGGCCTCTGTGTCAACTTTAGCTTTCATAAGCTCTGTAAATTAATTCTGAATAATTATTGAAAGGATAAGCACATTTTAGAGCTTAGCAAGTCTTTTAAGCACTTCTCAAATATGCATAGCTAATCTATAATTTTATATTCTGGATCTGTGATCTTGTCATGAGGACATGCAAATGCACTGCAGATAAATCACGATTCAGATGATCACAACTCCTCCCACGTTTCTCCTATTATGTGAAGGATAAAAAACTATTTCACCTGCAAAACTTTCTTAAACTGGTTTTCTAAGATCCCTTATTTTAAATATGCCTTGAAAAGCTGAGTTTTTATCTGAAAAAAATGTTCTTTTAAATTCCAGTTTCCATTCTTCTTTGTATGGAAATATACTTTATCAGCTGTGTATTAAAAAATAATCCAGGAATTCTGAAATTTTGAAATCTTTTGCTTTAAAGCCTCTTCCCCTCTTTACCACTTTTCAAAGCAGATTCACCTCATTAGACACCTAATAAAGAAGGACTGGTGTCACACCTTCAAGCAATTCCTACTCATATTTTGATTTTTCTTCTTTTTCAAAGAGGCTTTCAGAGTACAAGTTTCTTCCTTATGCGACTTAGTGACCGACTAGTTCTATGAAGAGGGAATGAAGGTCCTGTCCCTTTTGCCAAGGCCATACTCAATGCATCGTTCAAATAAAACTGTTCATGAGATTCTCCTTTGGTGAGCAAGAAAAGACAGAAAGCTTTTAGGCCCAAAGTTCTTTCCATGGAATGTGCTCATTGCTAATTAACTATGATTACTTTATAGTTCTGCAGGACTGAAATAGAGAAAGTAAGTTGATTTTACTCATGAAAACAATACATTTGCTACTTCTACGTTATAAGACAATACATTAGTTACACATCTAATCTGGGAACATCTTGGTCATCACCTAGCCATGAAATCAGTTCTGAGCTTTAAGACATCTTATGAAGGACAACTTTTTTTGTTGAAAGATAGTAATCAAAGACATTACTGAGCATGCCACTGATTGAATGTCTACAGAAGTGCAGGCAAACCCTAACCAGTTAAAGATTTCCGTAGTATGAAGGGTTTTGTCAATGTCTGTGTCATAGTGCATATATTACAGGAAATAGTCCTGCCATTTGGAGAAGAGTCAATTCAGAATTTTATTACAATACATTTGTAAGATTTAGTTTGGCATATGGACTTGGTTGATCTTTCCACCATGAAATTAGTCTGGATTAGCATTCATAGTGTTCTAGATCTCTTTAAAAGACATATTACCACCTCTTGACACAAGAAAAAGGAGCATGCTGGGCCTTGCTGTCTTACCCTTTACTCCTCTCACAGGCATGTTGGGAGATGCAATGTTTATAGTGTAGATATCACATGCAGAGTACTGGGAGCTTCTTAGAGACACATGTGGAATTTTCTTCAAGGCAATGTAGGTTTTATGCAGAAAGTCCAGAGAATATTTTTGCTGAATCTTCCTTCACACCTTAAAGGGGAGCAGTATTCAGCCTTTCTATTTTACCCCAAATAACTCTCTAGTCTCTACCCTCAGAGCTATTTCTCTAGAAAGCTGCAACTCAAAATTAGATTGCCTGAATTAAGACAGCACCTATAATGAATACTCATGGTAAAATATGTACCTATCACACCTGGACACTTGACAAGGGAGTGAAAAAATGCCTCCATCCTTTCCAGACTGAGACTATAGAATTATCTCTTGAGGACAGATGACTGTAAATATAACCTCTCTACTTTTTTTAAAAGCCAGCACTGCTCTTTGACCAAGACTCAAACCTTCAGCTTCTGAGTGCGTACACATATCATGCCGTAACAGGACTCAAAAAAACCCCCAGACCAAACCCATATACTTCTGTTAGCATTCAGCCATTAATTAGTGGAAGACACAAGCAAAAATGCAGTACACATATACCCCCAACAAGGTTATCTGGACCAGAAAGATAAAAAGCAATCAGTATAGAGGCAACTCAGCAGCAGAAATACTCTGACACTGTGAGGTGTTGGTATTGTCTTCACCACATTAAACTGACCATATCAGATAGTTTGATATTTTTAAAATGGGAAAAAAAACCCAAAAAAACAACCAAACAAAAAACCAACCCACAGCTGTCAAACTCCTTAAGCTAAAGTCCGCATTTTCTTAGATGTCTTAAATAGAATGTAGCATAGTAAGTAGCCTCCTCCTTTAGGAAGGTTTTACAACCTTCCTAAAGGAGAAGGTTTTTATATATCTAGTGCATGAATAGTAACTACATCAGTGTCTGTAAAGAACATCATGAACTGCTTACTGCATCATTCAAGCCATTTTCATATCAGTAAAACGTGTGAGGGTGCTAGCTGCTCAGAGTTAACGTGAACAAGTTTAAGATGTAGAAGTTGAGCTTCAAAGGATTCAAGTCAGAAAATTAAGAAAAGCACTCACAAGGTTAAACACATCAGGTTTACGGGCTCTGCAGCAAAGGGTTTTTGAATAGCAATTATTTCCATGTCAAAAACACCTTCACCTGCATGTATTTTAGCAAAGGTAAATGTGTTTTGAACAGTTGTTTTAACTCCAGCTGTAATCCTAAGCAATACATTTTCTTAGCTCTTGAAAGGTCAGATATTTACAAGATAGCAAGGGATTTTGTTTCTGCAATATAGGTTTTCAGTTTGAGTACGTTTCTGAGCTGGGTTTTATGCCCATTTGAATAGCATGAAGTGCTTGAAAATATTACATATTTATGTACAAAACCATTCCTTAATGAAAGATAACTACTCCAAAAAGAACTCTGTAATAGAAAGCCATTCACCTAAAAACAATACTGGTAAATTGTATATGTCTATTCCTTTGTGATGGTATTAATAATAGAGTATGGATAGAGTGAAAGCAAATGAACAAAGAAATATTTTTTTAAATTGAAGTTTTTAGTAGTTCCTCAGTTCAGGAGCACATACATTTCATTTACTCACCTAATCCTCTAGCGATTATTTTCTAGGTTATATTTATTCAGCTTTTTCAAAGACTGTAAGTTTCAAACTGGGAAGCAACTGTTACAGCATAACTTTCCATGAAGTTTGAAGTTAGTCAGCAGATTGGTTCTAAATCCACAGCAGTATTGTATATCAGATTATGGAGGGAAGGCTCATTAGATTTTTATCATTTGAAGACCTAATATGAAATCAGTAAGTACCTATCTGGGATATAAAACCATACAGCAATTGACATACTATAGTATGCATGCATTGATTTTTATTTTTTTTTTTACATGGACTATATTTTAGTGGTAATTGTGTCTGGCACCAGACAATCTTTTGTTTAACTGGCACCATCAGAGTTCTACATCCCAATTTTGCTATTGCAATGCTTGTTGTGATATAAAATCAGATTCTCATTCCAAAATTATTTGGCCAAATAAAAACCCAATCTTTGTATGAGTTCTGCTCTTCTCAGAAGAAATACGCTAGCAAATTTAGAAGACACCTGAAACATCAGACAGAAAGACTAAGTCTTCTGCATGTGAATGTTCTTGAGGATTTGTGTTTGCCATTGCAGTTCTAACATCATAATGTTATACTTTTCTCCATTGTTTCCTCTTAGAATTGTTAATTAAGTTTCAGACTAATATGTGAATGGATGAGCAAGAGACACTGTATGAGTTTCCTGAAAAGGCGTTACTGAATCTTTAGAACAGAAAAGGGAGGAGTGAGCATGTCTGTACTCCACCAAAGCCACTAGAGTGAGCAACACCTTCATTAGATCCAAAAGTGTTCTTTTTTATTACAGCTGGGAAAATTCAGAATCTGAAACAGAGAGGTAACCCAAAAGTTACTAATTTTTAAAAGAAAAAGAAGTTTAATAGCTTGTTTCATACTTGGAAGGCCCCCAGGCTGAAAGGATCATGGTGGGGTAGCGTTGGGGAGCAACTTCTGTCTTCGTTAGCTGTTCTTTGGTAATTGCACAGGAATTGACACAATCACCCCACAATATAGGGAGATAAGCTGAGGGCCAAATCCAAGAAAGGTTTTCATTAGCTTGTCCTCAAAGACTTAAAATTAAGAAATAAATAAAAACCTTAAACCACAGTTTGTAGGCTGTAAAATTGCAGAACCTCACAAAAATGACAGAAAGAGAAAATATTACATTACCAAGAGTTGTAAGGTATATAGAAATCCAAGGACAAGTATGGTACATATGAAACTTCTTGCCTTATGTAAGAAATTATTTCACTCAAGACTTCAGGTGAGATCAGCCTTCAGAGCAGTATAGCCAACATTATGGCACACTAAAAATTATCCAGAAAAAAAAAAATACACAATTAAGATTCCTCCTACTGATAACACAGATGATTTTAAAAAGGAAGACCTGAAAAAAGAAATAAAAATAAAAAAAAGCTGTAATTTAAGGATGAGAAAAACAAACAAACAAAAAAAAGAAAAATCAAACCCACAATATGAATCTGAGCAACCTCTTTCTCCCAAGAACCTACATTTCTTTTACTTCCAAGGAAATATCACACCTGCTTCCACTATCTCTTCCTACGAGTAGTATACAGCCAAGAAAAGCTGTATGTGCAACTTAAAATCCATTGTCATTACCATTTGACTTAGCACACAGGATAAAGTTGAAGGAAGTAATATATTTTCCACTTCTTATACTGTGGTTAGTATTTCCATATTTTCAGAAAACTGGAAAAAAAAAGTACAAACAGATTAGATTATTGTATATATTTATAGTATAAGGGAAATAATCTAAAAATTAAATTAGTGGAATGACCTTTAAGAGAAAGTATGTATGCAATCTCTATAAAGGCTGCTGCTAATACTAAAGAATACCATTAATTTTTCTAGCATGTCTTTAGATTTGCCAGCTAGTTCTCTCACATACCAAAAAACTGGAGTTTAAAGGCTGTTAAGGACCTACAGATCCCATTTCTCTCAGCAGGTGTTACAAACACAATTCTGGGGGGAAAAGGGAAAAGGGTTCTTGTGATCTTACCTTACAATTCTTTTCTAAAATACATTGACAGTTTCAGAAATATTTGCCAGTATTTCCATAGAGTTGCAATTTAACTGTTTTACCACACAATAGACTTCAGCCCAGAAAAATACACTTAAGTTTGTTGTATCAAGGACCTAATATTAGGAAATGCCCCTCATTTGAAATTCTACCTTAGAGCGAGGATTTAAAGCATTCAGCAACTCCCATCATTTGACTTGCTATTTTTAGCCAGGAAAGTGTGTGATCTAGTGCAGCACCATTTGCTTTTTAAAATTGATTGTGCTGTCTTTTCACTGGTAATAAATATGCTATCCTAACACCATTTACATAAAAATCTGGAACCAACACAGCATCAAGCTCAAATGCAGAACAGCAAATCTGTGTTTGAGTGACCTTTATGTACAATGTGCCCACAAAAACCTACTAACAAATAAAAGCTTTTTCAGGACTGTCAGGTTTCAACAACAAAAGTTTAGAAAAGATAAATCAAGATACAGCAGAAGAAGGAGTCATATATGGTGGGGAAAATAAAGCAAGAGAGCGCCCTTCAGAGAAACCACCATTACATGTGCTGTGATCTGCTAAGATTAGCATTCAAGTGGTTGAGACACTGATCATTTACATTTCAAAGAAAAAAATGAAGCTTGATGATGAACTTCCAGAGGGTGTGGGTGAGACTGCCTAATTCTGCACTACCTGTATCCATGGGAGCAGAGAAAGCACCTTCAGAGCCCACCCTACCCAGCATCATTCATCTCTCTCACCCAAAGCAATCATTTTTACCAACATAAAACCCAACTCAAGCATAAAGGTACACTGTTTCAAGATGACAAGGTCCTTCACGTACCACTTTCTATCAGTAGATCTACTGGAACTAAGTCAGGGAAAGAAATTTAAATGATGGCAAGTTTTCCACCTTCAGGTGAAAACGCATCCTGACTTCACTGATTATTTTTCCTTCAGGTGCTATTAATGCAATGAAACCATCAGTCTAACTGTTGATGATTGTCCATGATCTTTTGAATTTGCATAAATCTATAGCAGCAGATGTCAACACATCCCCTAACACTGTGCAGCATTAAATTTCTCAGAGGAGTATCTGAGCACTTAACTGTCAAATTTCACTATCTTAAAACCTTGGGACTGGGGAAGGGAAACATAAGAACACAAACCCCATAAACTTAAGAACAGAAAATTCATCTAATGGGCCCAAATTGTTATTGTCTGAAGAAAAGTGAATGATATATTAAAACAAACAAAACAAATCTCTTCTTGTTGAATTTTAACTTGAGATCCTGTTTAGTGCACATTTGAGGAAAAAAAATTTGCTTGGTTTAGTTTCCTGGCAGGTTTCTCCCTTCCTCATTGCTTAAAAGACCTATGGAATTAAGAGTCAAAGATTTTCTCAGAGAATAAATACGCAAGACATTCTCTTTAGAGCCATAGTTGTTTCTGTCTGATAACATAACACCATATTTTTATATGGAAGTAGAAGACACATTCCCTCCCCGTAAGACCTGCCCCCATCTATTACTCTAAAGGTATCAATTTCTAATCAGCAATTCTTAGCTGAAGAAGTTCTTTCCCTGCATTCCTAGAAATAGTGTATAACTAGATATCAACAGATAATAAAAAGAATACAACCTTTACCTCCTCCTTAGCAACTTAGTATTTTCAAAAGAATGTCTTTGAGACTTTTTCTGCCATTGACAGACTTCTGCAACTTCGGAGTCCCATTAAAGTAGATTGAGTACAACAGCTATACCTGTTCACTCCACTGAAATTTTAAGTTTCAGTCCTAAAGCAGAATGCAAGTGGGGTGCCTTATCTTTCCAATTCAAAAAGTCCCTCCCAGTCAAAAATAGCCTTAGTGAACTCTGTATCAACTTGATAGGAGTATTTGCATTTATACTGCCTCTTTCTCCATCATCATTACATCTAAAAAAGAGAAAAAAAAAACCCAAAAAAACTAACTTGTGTCTGTCTGAAGGATCACTTAAACACAATGTTTAGCCATCATATGTTTAAAAAAAACAAGCATTTTAAAAAGTGAGCAACTAAATGTTTTGACTCTTTGTGAAAGTAACAGTGTTCATTTCTCCCCTTCACATTTTCATCTCCTTTCTTTCATAAGAACACCCTATTTAGTTCCACAGTCTGAAAATGACCCTTTATTTCAACAGCTCTGTAGGCTCCAGTACTTGGAGAAGCAAATATTTTCTTCCTGGCAGAATAATGACTATTTTAATATTCTCTTCAGACACTTTTCATTGCAATCCTGATAAACATATTCAGGTTTACGATGAAGAGAGATCCTACCAGACAAATGGGAGCAAGGTTACAAGCTCAAGCTCGTGACCTTCTGAAAGCTTGTTTTCCAGAGCTGTTGATGGGGTGAACATTCAAGTGATGTTATTCATTGAAACAGGAACTCCAAATATTCCCCTTTTCTAAACAATGTCATTTTACCTTGACAACATATCATAACTGGCTTTCTTCTGTTCATCTCCCAGGTCAGGAAAGAAAGGTGAACAATTTATCACTCATGAACCCTTGATCTTAATGCAGATATTAGCTGAAATTCAATTTCCATTGAATACATATTTTGAATATCATATACACATACATATGCAGTGGCATTAAGGCACAAAGGCTAAACATATCTGGCAGATCTGATCTGAACTGGGATGGAGAGATAACAGTTTTTAACTACAGTATCAAAACTAGCAACTTGTACTTTGCAAGTTCCTGATTTTTTTTAAAGCCTTTAAGCCATTTAACCACTAGAAAGCAAACAGCTTAATTGGATTGCCTGGTTTAAAATATTCCTGACTTCAGCTTGTAAGAGTTAAAACAAAATTTGGATCATACAGTTTCATTTGTTCTAAATACCAAGCCTGTAATGACTTGTCTGCTTTCTTTTGAGAAGGTGGATTTACAGGTTGAATTATAGGCCACAGAGCTATACACAAAGGTGTCCTTCCATGCGCTAATCTCCCTCTTTTGATGCAGATATTTCACTTCTATGACAGTCCCTGGATTAGAGAGAGGGGTCCACTCTTGTTTCATCCCACACTGAGAAAGCTGATGTCATCACTTCAGATGTACATGGATTACTTGTTTGCGTACTACTGCAATCCAAACCTAAAAGCTATCTCATGAAACTTAGAATCATAGAACAGTTAGGGTTGGAAAGGACCTTAGGATCATCTAGTTCCAATCCCCCTGCCATGGGCAGGGACACCTCACACTAAACCATGTCACCCAGGGCTCTGTCCAGC
>JAOEHY010012913.1:0-28507 GCA_025447955.1 Psilopsiagon aurifrons
CTAAGCAGTAACTAAAACATTGGTGTTATCAGCACTGTTCCCAGGCCAAAAGTCAAAACCACAGCACTGCACCAGCTACCAAGAAAGAGAAAAAATGACTGCTACTGCTGAACCCATGACACAGAGAAGATGAAGCAGTTTTTGCTCAGAATAGGACTGCAACACATTTCCTTAAATAAGCTACTATAGCTCATAAGTTATATTGAAAATTATATAATTCCATGCTTAATATGCCAACTGGAATTAAGAAAAGTGCACTTAAAGTTTGGAACTACTAGGCTGGAACAAGAATGATCACTTATTAAGCATATTAATTTTTCTTCTTGAGCAATAAATCTTATAAACCACAGTGGTTTGTCAAAATAATTAAATTCCATTTGCATTTCAGATAAAAATGCCTAAAAATCTTGCCAATGTAATCCTTGCTTGCTACTCAGAAGCCTGAACTTTCATACTTGTACTTTCTAAAACACATTTTTTCTTTCCCATTTATGAGGTGAGGCCAAAAAAAATCCCACAGCAAAACACTGTTTTACTCATACTGATTACAACCTTTGCCATTGTTGATGCTGATTCTCCTAAGAAAATTAGGTTTTCAGAATCAGGTTCACATGTAACACAGGGATAAAACAAAGCCAAATTCTCTTTATTTTTAGCATTGATAATTTCACTCTGGTTTTTTTTTTTGTTTTTTTTTTTTTGCTTTAACAACCGTTCAGGTTACTGGATCCCACAGTTATAAACTGAAAAAGGCCTGGTGATTTCAGGTGAAATATCACAGAATCACAGAATGGTTTGGGTTGGAAGGGACCTTACAGGTCATCTAGTTTCAAGTCCCTGGCAATGGGCAGGGACATCTTCCACTAGACCAGGTGGCTCAAAGCCCTGACCAACCTGGCCTTGAACACTTCCAGGGATGGGGCAGCCACAAATTCTCTGGGTAACCTGTGCCAGTGGCAGTTAATAAAAAAGGGGTTTTTGCTACCTTTCGCAAAACTTCTGTGATTTCTGCCATGACATTTCAGTACAGACCAACAGCCTTTATTCAGTACTGTAACACTCCTACACACACAGCCCCCCCAAAATTTCAGTGTCAAACCACGCTAAGGAAATCCTGAAACTCGTTAAGCATACTGACACACAGCTAGACCCCACAGAAAAAGGCATTATCTCTTCTCAGTCCTTATTGAGGCTCTGAGTGTAACCTGCTGGTCTTGAGTCCGGGCAGCCACATTCTTAATATGGCAGAGGACTCATACTGGTAGTTCCCAGTTGTCCTGGCAGTGAACTGAGTTAGTTAATTTTGCAGTGTAAACCCATTTTATGTTAACCAGGAGATTATGAAGTGGGACTGACCTGAGAGTGTTTCATTCTGTTTGTATGCATATACTGCAGAATAGATATCCTAAATAATACTTCAATACCTTCTACCATAACAATAAGGAATCAGCAATTTTCTCTTAGAGATCTGAGATAGAATATAATGTATGTTTTTACTGGGAGGCTTCATATGATTTCATAAGCAATAATCTTAATAAGTCCCAAGTGAGATTTTGTTCAGTTTATAGTAGAAGAAAATCAACATATGGAGCTAGAAGACAGTTGCCTATACTAATTTATCAGCTTCCTAAAATCTAGAATTACAGATAGTTTTCAAACTTTTAAATTTTTTTCCAATTTCACTTGGGTAAACTTTACACCAATGGTATTACTAAAACCTTTAATAGTATGCATAGTGCTTATAAGAGACATGTATCATTCATTTACATTAATGGATGTGACTTTCATGAAAAAGTAGTATTTAACATACAGCAAATAGCAGTATATGTATGTATATCAGCAGAAAATTAAAACAGTATATAGTAAGTGTTAAAAGTATATTTATATGTACACATTTAATAGGCATTTTAGTGTTATACTGAATGTTACTAAAGCATAAGGCATGGTTTTAATATCATTTCATATGTATTTTAAGATTGCATTGAGTTTAATATTCCAAACGCAGCAAACAGTTTATGTCAATACCTCATTATCCATTTGTAAAACAAGTCTCTTACAAATGCAGTAATTGGATAAGAAGACATAAAATACAAGTTTGAAAAATATTATAAAGGGAATGGTTTGCAACACATGAACTATAATCTGCCAAGGAAAATTTTTTTTTTTCCTACCTCTTTCAATTTCTGAGAGTCTCCCTATATTCTTACAAGATCTTTAACAAATTGCAAAGGACACAATCATTCTTTGAGCAACAGCAAGCATGACCTTGACACAAATGTCATAGAAATCACAGACAAAAATATTTGGGTGACAAGTTCAGAGGCTCATTAGTCCAGCCTCTTACCTGATGCAATCCTTTTGTCAAGGCTGTATCAGATCTGCCATGATGAGCTGGCTGTCCAGCTTTTGTTAGTTCCTGAGTTTCTCCAGGTCCTTCTGAAGCTTTACCAGCTGTTTGTGTCAGACACTTCAACTAGCCTAGTTTAATCTGTAAATCTGTTTTGATAGATGAATTAAGCATTATGTGCGTCAGTTATTTTGCTACTGGATGCCGTTTGATTATTTTGCTACCAGATGCCATTTGGATGTCAAACCATTCATTATAACATCTTCAGCCTGGCAGTCCAGCCAGTTCTCAGCCCATCTAACAGTCGATTCATCCAGCTCATGTCTTCAGATTCCCAATGAGAACTCTGTAGGAAATGATGTCAAAAGCTTTATTAAAGTATATTACATCCAAAAAATGTCAACAAATACCAGCAAAGTAAAAAGTATCTGCAGTTGCCTGGTGCATATAGTAATTTTTATTGTGTTGCTCTGATATGTGTCAAAACATTCCTTACTATTTATAAACAAAGATGATGCCTAAAATTGAAACAAATGCATGAGCAAATGAACTTCACACAAGCCAACTGTACATGGCAAAAAAATCAAATAACACTATCTTAACATCTTTGGGATAATAACCTGAAAACATATAAAAAAACCCAAACCAACATGTACGATATAAAATACATGGAACTTTCTTGCCTAGATTAAGCTCAAAATACTTCTCTCTCTTTTTTTTTTTTTTCCATTTCTTTTATGAAGAACTAGATTTTGGAGCAAGTTTAGAAGTCTACAGCCTTCAGCTGAGGAGAAACAGAAGGGAAAGTCTTCTGTTCCTCTGAACATCCAGTCACCAGCCTCATATTAGGAGTGTAGGAATGTATCTTGTTTATCTTAGTTAAGCTTCCAGCTAAATCTTGATGAGAGTTGAGCTGTAAGGCATTCAGTTCTTGCCTAAAAAGATAGAACAAGATCAACTGTTTCATTAACAGAATTACTTTCCATGTACCTGCTTCTTCCTGTTTTATTGGTTCTGTGTAGAAGTGATATCATTTTGGATGTCTAGAATAGGTACTCTTGTACTGTCTGCATAGTTCTTCAGGATAACAGATGGGCAGGTATACCAATAATGAAAGCATTTAGAGCTCATGCCATAGTCTAATTTTATTTCCCTAGAATAATCACACAGCCAACAGTGTTTCAGCAATAAAATTTAGGTAATCTAATATTTATTTAAATTAAAGATGCTTATTTAATCTTGCCATTTAAAAATCTATTTCAAAAAAGGTTATTATACTTTAAACGATTTACTGATGTCACCAAGTAGCATTTTTTCTTTGAGTATGCACATACACATTAGAAACATCTCTTAATTTTACCTTTTAAGATTGCTATAAGGAAATCATTCTATCAGTACAGAAACTGACCCTTTGACAAATGTTTTTGTAGATGTACAGAAATTCATTTGCTAAATTGTGTATGATACTATTCTCCTGAAGAGGGCATTGCATTCAAAATTCTTTGGGCATTTCCAGTTTCTAGATTATCACATTTTTTCCTCCAGAAATAGGAAGTAAAATTTGAATGAGTCCTAAAATATCTACTCTGCAACTACTCCTAAAATCCCAGGTTTTGGGCTGTGGATGAGACCTGGAGTATTCTTTATTGAATGGAAAATCATGCTACATTTTAAATGAAGCAGGTTACTTTTGACCACACATACAAAGAAGTAATTTGACAAAAATGCGACCCTCAAGTATTCTTCAGGTATTCCTAACAAACAAAGTATACAGACTGACTTTTCATCAAAATAAGTAAGAATACACTTAGTACCTGTCACTTTACAGGGCTACGGCATGGAAGAACTCTTTAAATAAGATCTCTTGCTTGGCTCTTTACGTTTGGGATTATATCAGCTGAGAAAAACACAATAGTACTTTCAGGGACTTTCTCCTCCCCCCTCAATCCCCTACTATTTTCCATTCATTCCTTTCTTTTGTTTCGATAATTTGTGTTTATAGTTAGTTATAAGCTTCACTATTCGAAGCCAAAATTGTCATCTTATATTACACCACGAGAGTTCTAAAAGCCTTGATCCAGAAAAATGAAGATTTTTCCTTAGTATATCAAACCACAGTACAGCCAACTCAGTAAAATGTAATCATGTGTGTATCTTAAACCCATCTAACTGATTTCACTGACTCTAACATTTCACACTCATTACAATTATCTCCATGAATACCCAGGCGATGAAAGGCATTTCTCTAAATACTTTGCTAGACTAACACCCATTTCTATTCCTTGAAGTCAGTGGGAGGAGTCTGGACTGTGCTGCTTTTCGGTTACGTTTGTGATTCTCCTTAGGACCATGATACCTCATAGGTTATGAATTATGGTTTTGTAAAATGTAGCAACATTAATAACACATTTTCATTTCATAAATGAAGTCACTGAAAATCTCAGACAGAAAAAATAAAATATGTTTAGAAATGCATTAGGGAGTGAAGAAAACTTAGTAACACTTGAGTAGAGGAGCTAAAAATTAAGATAAAGTAATAAGGCCTTCAAATCTACAGGAGATCATTGGAACTTCTCACATTTTAACTGACAATGAACTAATGTTTCCAATGTATTTATAAGCACATCTCTTAATATCTTTGTGAAACAATGTTTTCTGCACATTTTTATTGTTTGGGTATTTTTTTTTCTTTTTTTTTTTTTTTCTTTGCCTCTAATCCTGCTAGTCTTACTATTTCTGGAAAACAATTTCAAAAACAAACCAAAGAGTTTATAGAACTAATTCTTGAGGATAAGATTTTTCCATCATAAAAGAGGGAAGCTTAATGCCTGTATTTTTGAGGATACTGGTAATAATTGGTAATAATTTAGTGAGCTGATCCTTGCTCTCAGATTACTGCATCAACCTGCTTTTGCTAGTCTGGGTGTGATGTCATTGCAAACAGGAATATCACCTAAGCAACCCTAAAATGTAAAAAGCTTAGAGCTGAAATGTGTAGAAGGAAACAGATGGGGCAGTATCTGGAAATTTCGTTTGTCAGATATCATCCATCTGTTTCTCTCGCTGTCTGCATGTTTTGCAGTAATATCCATTTTTAGGAAGGCAAGTCAATATAATTCTACAGAATTGGTTTAATCTTCTGGTTTATTATTATTATTTTGTATTTTTTACAATTCATTAACGGCTGTCAGGGAAATTTGAAACCCACACAGATGACTCAGCCAAACAATCCTCCTCTCCATTCTACCAGAGGCCAAGTTATACTTCAGGGCAAAATTAGTAGATATTAACTCTTCTTATTAATTGATTTTAACAATTTCTCACATGCAACATACCTCCTAAATAAATGAATGATAGAGACTATTTTTAAATGCATTCTAAAACTGAAACGATTATGTGTCATTTCAGAGTAAGTTCTAGGTTTTTTTGTAATGAGTAGCTATTAAAATTAGTAAGTCTTTTTTGGCAGCTACCCGATTCTCTGAAAATAGAGCCACATAATGCTTTGCAACAGGTATATTATTTATGGAGAGTAACTAAACCCTTTGGTTGTAAAAAATAATTATGGGCTGAGTAACTCTTCTTTCTGCCTCATATTCTTAGCTTAAGACATAAGCTAACATGTTACTGCCATTGCTCCCCAATATTTTTCTTTACAGAAAGAAAAAAACCCAAAACAACAAAAATAAAAACAAAAGCCATTTAAAATAGCAGCATAGTCAGAAAAGACAATGGCTTAAAAAGAAGTTATTAGAAGTCAAGGAAAGAAATGAGTGGCCTTTAGAAATGGCATACAGAATCCAACATCAGGCAGAACCATTACTCCTGTATGTTCCTTATATGTAAGTATCAATAGCAAGATATTTATAGACAAGCATTTAGCTTTGCAAGAGTTAATAAAACCTAATAGCAGTAGGCAGATTGGGTGCATGAGATTTATAGTCTGACTAATTACAGGAGCAAGGCAAAAAGTTTGAAACAAAATGAGCTCCATTCTGAAATGAGCTCCATTCTGAAATAAGCTCCACCCTGATGTCTTCCTTCTCTTCACAGCCTTTCGTGTTAAATTATCATATTTACCCTCTCTTTATTATCTAGGCCCAGGTCTATTCTATTCTCACACTGTTCTTTCGATTATCTTTCCCCCTTTAATTTTACAGAATTACTTCCTGACCTGCAGCAACCTGCATCTGCTAGCATAAGGCATCAGCCTTTAAACTGAGAATACTCAGTTACCTCGGCAACAGATGATCTCACAAGAACAGCTTTCTATCAGTGCTAGATTCTTACTTTTCTTGATATCTCTTTCATTACTTTGATCTTGAGTTCTATTTCTTGCTTTGATATTGATTCCTAATCTCATGTATCTTATTTCTTTATCCCTTGTCTTTCTCTATCTTGTCTTTTGCCTGCCCCTTCCCTAATACCTGGCCAGATCCTTCCTTAATAGCTGCTTTGGATGAACACAACCCTGGCCATTTCTTTTTCCTCCTGACTCGGGTCCAAATCACAGACGATGTCTCACCTTGACCTAAAAATGGTTAATTCTTTGATTGTTGTGATTCACATATTTCACCTCATCTTAAGTACTGTATTTGATTCTTGTACCCTTTAAACCTCTTTTTCATGTTTATTTGCTTTATCCTTTGATTACAGTCCTCTTAAGAACATTGCACAGGTCATCAAATCCCTTCGTCCTGCCTTTTGCATGCAAGTTTGCCATGGAACTACTTTCAAAAATCTGCCAAGCTCTACTTTCAAATCAGTTAGTTTTTTCCCTCTTCTCTCCTAACAGAAGGCTGTCTGCACACCTAATGACTAGAAATAATCTTCCAGTTTTCCAGCCTATACTGATTTGTATCTTGCTTGTGCTAGTTTCTTTCTGTGTCAGTTCCATTCACTAACATCTCTGATATGCTTAGAATTGTCTCACATCTTATTTTCCTAGGTTAAACAAATCAAACCCTTCTAATCTATGCGTCTCAGAGAAGCTCTCCATTCCCCAGAGACCTCTGCTCTAAGTCCAAATTAATTCTTCTTGAACATGTATGATAGTAATTCTGTAGGATATCCTAAGTAGGATGCAACAGTAAACAAGTTTCAATTTTCATATCATAGAATCACAGAATCATAGAATAGTTAGGGTTAGAAAGGACCTTAAGATCATCTAGTTCCAACCCCCCTGCCATGGGCATATTTTCACTGGAAGTATTTTAACCCATTGTAGTCCTTGTGTATCTTAGGCACTACTTGCTTACTTCACAACTGCATCACTCTGGTGACACAAAAACGCTTTCTGACTCACCACCTTCCACCTAGGAGTTTTGGGCCAAATGCTTATTGTTAATTCTCATAAGAAACTGGTTTTGTAAGTCCTTATGTGCATGACCCGGGATCTTGTAGTATTTAGGATCTTCTAATTTTCTCTACTTCAGTTATCAAGAATAAAAATAGTATAAATTCACAATATATATATATGTATACATAAATGTATAATTTTATAATGTACATATTGGTCTTCCACATCTTATTTCATGAACAAAACTCATAAAAAACCCTTCTCATTTTTATGAAAAGGTAATGAAAATATTAAGTGACTCTGGTTCCCTTATGATGAGTCCTTACTTGATTCTATTCACTTCCTTCTTTCAGTCCAGCAGTTCTCACCTCAGTACAGGCTGTCATTATCGCCTCCTTAGATAGTGCTACAGCAAGAAAGCTTCACATCTGTCTCCATTTTGTCCATCGGGTAACGGCCCGCAGCACAACTGCAGTCTCTGCAGCCTCTTCTCCCCACTCCTATGGGCTTGGCTGCCTGTACTCAAGGCCACCTTTGACCTGGAACAGCCACGTAACCTTGTGACCTTGTGTCAGACAGTGGTGGCACATTTAAAATTGGAGGAAGAGTTTGGAGAAACCTTGTTGATGGGTGCTGCATTCAAGTTTAAGCCCTCACCCTTGGTTTTCTCCTGCATTATACTGCCAGGCCTTGCTTTGCATCTCACTGATCCTGACTCTGATTTACAGACTTGACTTCCTGACTGGACCTCAGGTCTTATCTTTCCACTATGAACCTTGTCTGGAGATCTGGACTCCTGTTTATCCTTGGTTATTGCCACTAGATCTGCTCTTTTTGCATGCATGCACTGTAAGTTCAAGCCCTGTGTATCGTGAGATCAGGCCTACACTGGTGCTGTCTTCATCTTCCAACTTGCCTCCCCTCTCAGAGCAGCCTACTTTTGGTGCTTCTTGACACAGCTCAGCATTTTATAGTATGAAATTATTTCCTCTGTTTCAGATCTGAGAAAATGATTCAATGTTAGTAGGCTATCCTGACACATCTTGCCTTTCTGTTCCTCAAACCATTAAAGTTTATAGCTCTGGTGTACAGTTTCAGAGATACTGGCATTGGCTCTGACTGGTGATCAGGTACCTGGTATGACAACAGTGCAGCTGAACTGAAACTGGGCTGAGCTCTTACAACACCATCTCACATTAAAGACCATGCAGGCTCAACAGCAGGAAAAGCCAATTAGAATAAAAGGTCAGGTAAATAACGTGTTTGGTTTAATATTCTTGTAATATTGATATTTGGGGAAGTAGAGACTCCTAGAACTAGCCTGTTGTTGACCTACATAATTCACAAGTCATAGAGGTATTTGGCAGATACCTAAAAAGAGGAACACATACAGGGACAGACACTAAAAAAGAGCAGCTTTTGCTTTTGAGACTAGCAGCAACCTGAGAAGCTACAAAAGCACAAAACAGTAGTACATAGAGATAGTGTTATTGGTAGTTTTGAAAATGAAGTCAAAACTACAACCCATTTCAGCTCCGGTAAAAAATGAATCTATCTCTGAGCCTACTATCTAAGATCTGATGTGACCTCCTTTCCACAAAGCAACAGAGTATCCCACCTTTAGGTCTCACTTTCAGCTTCTACAATCTGCTTCTGGAGTACTACCTCAAACTCACCTGTAGCCATTGCAACTTTCAGAGACCTAGAAAGAACTTCTGCACCTGGAGGAATATGTCACACATGCTAGTATGGATTTTGTGCAGCAGCTGCCACTAATCTTGACTTAATTCAACAATTAAATTTGTTTTAAGAATCAAACTGGTACAGGTGCATTCAAATGGTATCCTCAACATAAAAGGACATGGAACTGTTGGAACAAGTCCAGAGGAGGGCCATGAGGATGATCAGGGGACTGGAGCATCTCCTGTGTGAAGACAGGCTGAGAAATTGGGGTTGTTGAGCCTGGAGAAGAGAAAGCTGTGTGGAGACCTCATAGCAGCCTTCCAGTATCTGAAGGGGGCCTACAAGGATGCTGGGAAGGGACTATTCATTAGGGACTGTAGTGATAGGACAAGGAGTAACGGATTCAAACTTAAACAGGGGAAGTTTAAACTGGGTATGGGTATAAGGAGGGAGTTCTTCACTGTAAGGGTGGTGAAGCACTGGAATGGGTTGCCCAGGGAAGTTGTGAATGCTCCACCCCTGGTGGTGTTCAAGGCCAGGTTGGACAGAGCCTTGGGTGATATGGTTTAGTGGGAGGTGTCCCTGCCCATGGTAGGGGAGTTGGAACTAGATGATCATAAGGTCCTTTCCAACCCTAACTATTCTATGATTCTAAATCCCTAATTATAAAACTGGCACTGAATTCTCTACTTTACATGCATATATTTGGGGTGAAGTGGTTTTACTTCATTTGTTGTTAACAATTCACTAGCTTACTCCTCTTGCATATACGTGCTATTCCTTGCAGTCAACATTTTTGCATGAAGGGAATTACAGAGGGAGAAGCATCTTGGGGAAATTAGCAAATTACTATTTCACACAAGCTACTGCTTGTGGTGAAACACCTTGTGGACTAAATAGTGATAAAACTGCGAATAGAGTCATAAACACCATCTCCCTTTCTGTTCCTTGCAGCTTGCTGATTATGTATGCTTCACTTCCACAACAAAGCAAACAGCTGACAAGACAAAAACTGTCAAGATGAACCTTGAACTTTGGTTTTGAAATAAGAAGTGCAGAAAGCCACTACATCATCTTTTGGCAAGCAGGCTGGAGTGTTCTCCATTGACTTACAAGTTACAAATGGCTGAGCTGTATAAGAGCATTATTGTTGACACCCTGCACTGGGGGGAGCAGTTTCTAGAAAGCTGTGGAAGCAATGGGCACCCAGTAACAGGAATCCTAGCAGCAGACCCTAGGCCATTTTGGGTGAAACCTCAAAAGTGAACAGCCACTGTGAGGAGAAAGGAGTCTACTCAGAGTGGGATCACAGTGAGAGAAACAAGCAGGCTGCGTGGCTGGGTGTAACAGCCTATTCTACATGAAATGTGACATTGTTTGAATTTGGGCTTGGAGTAATAGGCAAATTTACCAACAAAAAATGCTGTAGTTTGAGAGCTAAAATAGACAATGTATTGAACTCAAGCTTGCGCCTACTTATCGCTAGCCTTACTCTATGCTGACATCAGCCAGAAAATATATTTGTCTTAAGTACTTATGTTGGGGAAATACATGTAATTGCTTAATCTCTATGTGGAATACAAAGACTGCTTATACTGAAGATGCAGAGGTGACCATGCAAGCCAAAAACGGGGCTTCCAGCACAACCTGGGGTTTGCGCCTTTGTGCAGATGCACTGTAAGTTCAGCCTGGCTCTTTTCCCAACAGTCTGTGTGTACTTTTTTCCATTATGCTTATATACAGGTTGGAAGCCTGGCTGGTCACTTCCTTCCATTACCAAAATCGTTTTTTATCGACTTTTTTAAAGTATTCTTTTTTTTTTTTCCTGTAGGAAAACTGAAATAGATTTTAATCAGCATTTTATTTTAATGCAGTGCTGATTTTTTTCCTTTATGTAGTAAATACAGCTTTTCCCCCCCACCCATCACACGTGGCTAGCACTGACATACTATTCCCAGACCAGTAGGGAATATGTTATTTGTCTCATCTGCAGTTCCAGATTTCTGAAGGCCTCTCCAGAAAACTTTTTTTTGCCCAGAGCACAAGCATTTCAGCCCCTTTCTGCTACCTTTCCACCGTGTTTCTAAAACGGGTCGAAGGTTTCCAGGGGTGCTCCATTGTCCCCCTCCCTCGGTAGCCAGCCCTGTAAGGAGCCTGTGGCAGGCGGGAGCGGCCGTTAAAACGGGCACGTGCCGCTCTCGTCGCGTGGGGCCTCGTAACGCCGAAACTCGGCCTTTGGCACCCGGCCGCGGTGAGCGCTGCGGGGAGCCCGCGGCAGCCTCCGCCAGCTCCTGCCCTCTGTCATAGCTCCTGCCTTCGCTCCCCTGTGGAACCGACAGCCCCTCTCCTTCCTCGCCTGCCTTTGGAGACACGGCCTGGCGGAGCGGAGAACAGCGGGGCGGGGTGTAGGGGTGTGTCCTGCTCCCTGCCCTGGACACCGGGGTGTCCTCAGCTTTCCCGGCCGGCGGGGACTCACTCGCTGACTGGCTGGCCCGGGACGGGACGAGGCCGCAGCTCGGCTGCCCTGCAGCCATGACATGGGAAAGTTTGCTGCTCCTCTTGCTGCTGGTGGCGCTCGGCAGCCGGGGCCAGTCGCCGCCTCCGCCGTCGCCGCAAAGAGGTACAGGGGAGCGGGGAGCCTGTGCCTCACTCACCCCGGCCGGGGCTGCGGAGCACGTAAAGGGGGAAGCGACCTCGCAACCGGCTCCAGAGCCCTTGTGGTGTCGGGAGGGTTGGGGGAGACAGGGACCGACCGTGACAAGCAGCCCCCAGCCTCTAGAGGGGACTCAGCGAGGGAGTGCTGCCGGTACATGAGCCGGGCCGATGAGGGCTTCTGCGGAGCCGGGAGCCGACCCCGGGCACTGCTGCCTGCGGGGTGCCTAACGGGGAGCCGGTCTGTGCCTCTGCTCCTATCTCCTTATATCCTTGTCTCCCGTTCCCCCCGTTAACTGTCTGTCGCTTTTATGAAGAGGCAAAGTCACGGTTGAGAGCATAGCAGATGAGCTGCATTATGACTGAACAAGGGGCAGTAGGTCATACTTGATTATCGTTTAGGGACGACTGGACGACGTGTCCTGGTCCGGGCAAGCGTCACATAATCTTTACAGGCTGATACGCTGGCAGCCGCTCTCAGTGCTGAGCTCGTCTGTCTGCATCGCTGTGCTTAGAGGAAGCTAGGTAGTAGGCTGTACTGAAACAAATGCGAGCAGCTGTGGCTGTTGTTACTTAAGGGAACAATTTGATGCGCTGATCCAGCAACAGAGCTTTTTTTTTTTCCCATGTTAGAAACTAACCCCAACTGGAATAGGAATAGAGTTAATTGTATCTGGCACGAGTAGTCAGTGTCATACATAATGTACAGTTCTTAGGTGTGTTGACACTAAGTGGGGTTTGTTTGCTTGCTTTTTCAGTTAGTATTATGTGGAAAGATCAAAAAGGATGATGTATGGATATGGGAGAAATAAACTTCATTATCTGTCATAGGAAATGCTTGAAACCACTTCAGGTCACAGTACTCCTTCTGATGCCTGCATTTGCTGCTCTTAACATTTTTAGCCTTGCTAAAAAGAATTTAGTAAGGAGACACCATGGGTGTTTTAAAGCCACTGGAATAACAGCTAGCTTTTATTTGACTTTGTTGTCACACTATAGGCTAAACACTTTTGGATTAGGAATTTTTAGGGTTTAGGCTTGATTTTGGAGAATAGAATGCATTGTCATTTCATGAAAAAAGTGTCCCAAACAGCTCACTCCTTAATACTAATTTTGCTCTGTGAGGGTAAACTACAGTTGAAGTATCTGTGTAGACAGAAAACTCATCCAGAATTAGAGTGTGTTTGGGTGATGACTTATTGCTAAACACTGAAGACTGAGATTTTAAAAGCAGAGCATTTAAGATGTCATACATCATGAATTTTCCTCTTGCATTTTTTTTTCTTCTACCAATTAATTTTTTTTTTCAGCAGGGAAATACTGATTTGGCATTTCTTTTAATATTCTCTCTCACACATACATGCGGAGCCCCTTTCTGAAAATGTACTTTTCTTTATGCGGTTTCTTGAGTTTTTTTAACTTCTGCAATAAAGGGTTCTGATCATAATTTTTCTTTTAAATGACAGGGGGGTGTCTTGGGCATTCATCTGCTGCATCATTGGTGTTATATTATAACCAAGTTCTCGTAATTCAGTGAGGAACACTAGGACTTTTAATTAAATGTTAATAATGTGATGATGGGACCTTCTAGACGTCCCAGTTGAATTCAAGTGCTAGCCTGCCAAATTTTTAAGCCATTTACTGTTTTCTAAATTTCTAAAATCTCTTACAGCTGCTAGGAGGTGCTAGCACTATGTAGATACAAGTGTGTTGCCCAGCCAGAGAAGTAATGAACTCTTCTCTGATGCAAAAAGTTTGAGAAGTCTGACTTCACTGTAGTCTTGGGGGATTTTTAACATGCAATAGACAAGAATGTGACTAGACCCGTGGTTTATACCTTTAGACTTGCAACTTGTGTTTTTCCACTTAATAGTTATTTGGTAATAACCATAACGTAGGCTGGTAAATATTGCTCTCTAATTGTTAGCACCAGTTGGATGTCTGGGGAGAAGATTATGTAACAGAACTGCAATGCTTGGAAAAACAGTATTTGAGGCATCACAATGAATTCCCATGTTGTTTTTTAGAACAGAACAGTAAGAGAACATTTTGCACCTCAAAGATGAGAACAGTCTGTAATTCTGTGTTGGTGGGTTTTGTGTGTGGTGTTTTTAAAGATTTTTTTTTCTTTAGTTGGTAGATTTACAGTCATCAGAAGCCTGGAGTTAATTTTAAGCTCTCTTTTTTTTTTTTTTTTTTTTTTTTTTCTTCAGCTACACATTTGTTCTTTGTTCTTCTGTTGCTTGAACACTGAGTAGCCATGTAGAATTCCTTAAAAAATGGAAGAGTCAGAACCAGAAAGGCATGTGCATTCTGTAACAGTGTTTCTTAAAGGTATGCGTAACCTCTGGTTAAAGCAAGTTCACTGAAGTGTTATATACTGTTCCTTTTGAATGTTGAACCTTGGTCTGTCCTCTTTCCTGTGGAATTTGGGAGAACTAAAACAATAGTAGTTTAGGGAGGAATAAACCCCTTGTTTTTAGCCATGAATAATTCATCCTTTTATTAAGAGGTCTAAGTATCATGGGAGACAACTGAAGCTATGTATCTGTAAAAGGTGACATGGAAGAGGCAGGGCGGAGGAACATATGCTGCACAGTAACTTGATCTGTGGTGTCAGCTGCTGGCATCAGTGGCGATAACTCCTGAAGGGCAGGTGCTTCTTAGCATCTCACAAATCGGAAGTGTAAGTTGAATCCAAGAGGTGATGTATATAGGATGCTTATAAAGTCAAAGTGAAATTTCTCACTTGAAAGAGAGATCGAGGTGAGTGTCAACCTAGTGTTAGCAGAATAGGACTGGTGACAGTTGGACTGGTGGCAGGTTGGTCAGTATTTTTAAATTTGTGTAGGTTCTTTGAGCTTTCAGAGTTTAGTTCAAATCTGTTCATGTATTATTTCAGAAATGAGGAGTTACGATTCCTTCCCACTTATATATATGTGTACATACTGTACACTGTACTCTGAAAAAGTCAAGGGAGATGGAAAATGGGGCACAATCATGATATTTCACATATGAAGATTGAAGAATGTTGTTTGAACTTAGTTTCTTTGTTTCTGGCAACAAAAAACCTGATGATGTTAATGTAATCTGGTAAAGAAAAAGTAAAGTCTCCTATTTCTTTTTAGGGACTTTTTTGGAGTAAAGGTCAGTTTGCAAAAATAGCCACCCCCAGCTGTAATCTTGTTATGGAGAGCATTTCCATCATGGTTGATGGCATTTAACCATTCAAACCATTCTGCTGACTTTATTTGAAGAATGGTGCTTGTAACGTTTTAGTTGGTACTGAAAAGAATAATGTTTGTAAATTTGCATTCTACTTTCCTGAGAGAGTAAGGCTTAGGTATTTTCTCTGTTTATCAGCTTGTTCTCACCTAAATAAATATTTTGAAGTTGTTGTGCAGTATTAGCTAAATTTGAAAACACTGTAGAAATCTTTAGGAGAATCACTGAAAATCAATGGCTTTTTTGGGATAAAGCCCCAGAGCACTTCCTCTTCTGTGTGAGGAAAAGTAGAATTTAGCTATTATCTAATCCATTCAATCTGGTTAGTCAACATCTGTAGGGCTCTGGCTTAAAAAATGTGAAGAAGAATATGAAGGAGAGTTGTGAAGGGTAGGCATAAGTGTCTTAGAGTGTGTGAAATTCTGTCTATATTTGCTAAAAAAAGGGGTGTTTTAATATATTTTCAGAATTTTATAGCAGGTTACAAGCCTTGTTTGCTTAAGGTGAACTAGCCCCAAAATTCTGGTAGATGGTACTCAATAATATGTTATGATCCCTTGTAACTTCTTATTTCAAAGTTGTTGTCTGTATTATTTTCTTACAGTTTAACAACTGGTTGAGAAAGTGAAAGCAGAGTGTATTGGTATGTGTTTCATGTTTAGGATGTGAGAAAGGAAAACATAGTAATTAAGGGCCAACCTAAGGTACTGGAAATAAGTAGAGTTGCTGAGCATGACTGGAGACATGAATTTGTGTGCTGCTTGTGTGCATGCTTTAATTAGTAATGTCCGCAGCCTAACTGAATGAGGTAGGTCTTGTACAAGAATGTGTGCATTTGTCCAAGCAACAAATAAGAACACAAAATGCACTTTATGTTTAAACCCTTTATTATTAATTTTTTCCTCCTACAGTTTTTCTTTTACAGGAGTCTTTCTTATTGGGCTTCACTAAAGTCAGAGCAGTGTTTTTTTAACCTGTTCTAAAAATCTGCTTTAAATAATAGAGCAAAATATCATTTTTAATTAATTCAGGCTGGAGGAAGGAATCCGCCCACACATGTTCTAATTTCTTATCCAACTACTTAGACTGACAGTATTTTGGAATAAGAGGCAGAATGGATTCCTGGTGCAGTTTGGGTTGCTTTCTTTTTTTTTTTTCTTTGGTTGCTTTCTCCCCCCCCCCGATTCTGGATTCCTTGCATTTGTAGGTCAGGAATGACAATAGGACACAAATACATGCAGATGTGAACCAGTATGCATACCTGATTGTCTCCTTTTCCAATTTCTTTCTTAAATAATAAGCCTTTAATTACTGGATTTTTCTTTTTCCTGAGTGAGAGTTCTATCTAGACTATCTGAGAGCTCATATGTCTCGCACTAACAACTCAGGCCATGCTAATAATACAGGCCAAATCTTGCTTATAGGTGGAAAATACAGGCAAATACATTTTTTTTGCTAAATTTTATATTGACTCCATCCATGAATTTGAGATAAGAAAGGGAATTCCTTGGTGTTTGCTAGTAAGGCTAGAGCTGCCTCCTGCTGACGACTCTACATGTTCTTTATCCTCTTGTACCAGCTACTGTAGGCAATAGCTGATTCCTGATTCCAGCTTTTCCACAGTTTTGATGTTCTTTTCAGTCTAAAAATGTAGATAAGAGAGATACTGAAGAAAATGGCAACAAGTTTGGACCACTTCTGTACCATAGATAAGGTAGAGATTAGACCTTTGTTCCCCCCCTCCACCATATATTAATTAATTTATTTAGATTAGGAAAAATGGTAAGATTTCCAGAAAAAAATAGCTTGAGTTTGTGTGACTTTTGTTCTGAGAAATGAAGATCTCTTGGGATTCTTGCAAAACTCAAAACAAATAGCTACCCTCAGGTTTTTTTAGCAGTTCAGTTACACCTTAGCATCACAAGGATTTTCTTAGGACTCTGCTCCCTGCCAGATTCTTTTTGCAGACATTTTCTTTGAATTAGACCTTGTAATAACATTAGTCTGTAAAGCAGCTGTAGCAGTATTATGCCAGGGAACTCTTGTGAAACCTCAAGAAGAATAATGAACATTGCTGCAGAGTAGATTATCCAAATACCATTGCAACGCCTCATTCTGTCCCAACTGACATGTGCATCTACTACTGGCATAATTTAAGATGGAATAAAAAAAAATTCTAAAAAATGAATAAAAGAGGATAAAAAATTAATTTATGGCTATATCAGGTTTTTTTAATGGCAAATGACTCTATCTTGTCCTTCTTCCCTAACCCCAATGAGTGGGGGCAGTCTGTGAGGTCAGTTAGAAAGGAAAATGCCTCTAAGCATACTGTGTATTTCCCACTGCTGTAGGAAAATGGAGTGAAGCTGGGGATTGACAGTTGGGAGCTTAGAGGTGCAAGAAAAAGAAAAAAAATCAGAAGCACTGCTTTTCTGCACAATTCCAGTGAGGGTTACTTTTGGATTTAATTTGGGTTTTTTTCCATATACACTAGCTTCAGCAATGAACCCTGAGAATTCTAGATGCTACTTTCACTTGGGCTACCTCTAGGTTTTGATGGAAGATCATGGATATGGCTATGTATTCTTCTGTGCTAGATGCTCAACAGCCTATAGTCATGTTCCACAGAAATACCTAGGTAATCTGCATTATAGGGAAAAGCATTATATTAACTTGCCTGGAGTATATCCCACATTGAGAATGCAGAGCTACTGCTATACTTTTGTTCCTGAAAAAGAGGCAGGAAGAAGTGTTCTGGTTTAGCAACAATCAGTTGCTACTAGTAGTAGTAGTTCCTAGTAGCTGATGCCGCACTGTGTTTTCACTTTAGTCTTAGAATAATGCTGATAGCACACCAATGTTTTAGTTGTTGCTGTTAAAAGTAAATAGTATTATTTGTACATATTACTGTGTTTCTAAATATGTGTGATGGGATACTGAGTGGAGTGATAACTATTTTGTGTGTTTTCTAAACCGCAGTTGCTGCAATGGTAGGGAATATGAGTAGTCTGGAACTGAAAGCCAGAGAGATCTATGAAACAAGAAGAAATCCACATCTTTCAGAGAATGCAAAATAACATACAAAACATAACACAGAGGGATTTTGAATTTGATTTTTGAAACCGCCAGGAATAGAATGTGTATGTTTGAATCCTAAATTGTTGATTTGAGTGCGATGCAGTTGCCTGTCTAATTTAGTTGTGTGAATTATGCATGCATTTTTTGCAGTGTCAACAAAAAGATGTTTGCAGTGCATTAGAAGTATACTTCATGTGTTTAACCTTAAGCCATCATTGGCAATACTGAATTTGTTAATATTACCTGAAAAAAATAAATTCTTGATACCATTTCACCCCTGTGGATAACATTTTAGTCACTTTTTATGACAATTGGGAAAAAAATAACAATTGTGAATATGAGAATTCCCATACACAGTACTTGGCCTAAACCAGAGTCCATTTCTTATTGGCTTTTGATTTTGGTTTAATTGGATAATATTTTCTATTAATCGTTCTTTTTTTTTAAAGAGTACAAAAAAAGTTTTCTTTGCCTTGGGGAAAGCCTCCACACATTTAATTGAAAAATATATTTGAAATATGCACACTGAATTCTTCTCTTAAGCACAGTGTCTTTCTGCAGCTGGGCACAGCCTTCTAAATTAGCTCCATTGTATTGAGGTTGTGTGTTGTGTGGGTTTAGGGTCTGTGTAAGTGTGCTTCTTCCTCCCAGTCACTTTTGGTATGCTTATATAGTAAATATGGCAAATATTTTCTAAATTCAGAGTAGGTGGGAAGCTTTTACGTGCATACCCAATAATCATTGATTATGCATGCAGCTTCAGTTTCCTCCCCCAGCTGCATCTTTGACATGGAGAATAAGGCAGTCACTTGGCAGCAAAATTAATAAATGCTTATAGCAACTTCATAGCTTGTTAACTAGAAAGGAAAGTGTACTGAGCCTGTTTGCCATATTGGTAGGAGTTATTTAAAACTGACTTTGAAGCTCATAGTTTAATGGGTGAAAGAACTTTTGTGATGTAGAAAAGTGATGGGAAAAACAACAGTAATCATGATGATCATCAAGAGCTTGAGTCATTTCTTGGGGAAACAAGACGCTGTCCCAGAAGAATATAGTGGAACTCAAGTTGTTACACTGGACACCTTAGCCTTTGGTCAGTGTTGTTACTCTCATATTTCACTTCTGACTATCCTACTTAGATGATAATACCTAAAGGGACGCAGCTTGTTCTAATGTATTGGGTCTTCATGATACTAATACGTCTGGGGCTGTTTGTACAGTACTTTGCTCCTACTTAAAATATCTATTTGTCACAAAACATCTGCATAAAACTTCCGTGATTTAGAGGTGGTGATAGGTTCTTATGCAAGTGTTTGTTTTAATGGTCTGCTTCTTGCTTTCACCTGTTATGTTTCATCTTAAGTCCCACATTATAACTCAAAATAGTAAAATCATGTGTGCCATGAGTAATAGATCAGTGCTTGGCTTAGTGTGTCACTTTGGATAGAGTAGAACTGTGTTTACACTTCTTTGCACAGTGTTTCCATGTTTTTGTTATCCATGCAAAATCTGTTGTGTGGGTTTTTTTTTTGTTTTTGTTTTTTTTTGTTGTAAAAACATTGCTTGGGGAACGTAAGGTACTTTTTGAGGGGAAAAGTTTGGGAAAGGTTATTTATAATTCTCTGCAGAATGAAAATTAAAATAGATAGTCTGTGAGATGTCTGCTAATAAACAAAGCTTTTTGCTTTGGGAATTAACCTTTCCTGATATTAAGCCTTGGTTATGTATTCCAGGATTTTGTATTCTTTAGGATTAAAGTAGAGGTGCCATATATACAGACGGTGATGTGATGCTGGATCACATGTATAAAGTAGTTCAAGAGAAAAATATTGGTAATGAGCAAACTAATGAAAGATACAGAGTAATTTCTGATTGTGATTAGCATTTTAGAGGACACAGGTAATGCTCTCAGGATTTTGATGCAAAAAGCAGATACAGAAGGATAGAAACAGTGGTTGATTAAGTTAGCAACTCTGGGTTTAGGATTTGTTGTTGGCATGAAAATGTTTTCATGGAATCAGTGTAGATAGGGGTTGATTAAGGCTGATGAGTGGTATCAGCTCAGTAGCTCTAGGAAAATAGAGAATCTGAGATTTATGGAAGGACGTAATGAACTAGGTGTGAAAGTGCTGATAAAGTTATGGCATTATATAACTGAGTGTTGAATAGATTTTATGAACAGCCTCATTAGAGGGGAAATGGAAGCTGGAAAATGTGATGCTAATAGTTAAAAAGGACTCACATGGTGAACTTGTAACTATATAGTTTTAGAACTTAACACAGTTGTAGACATGGCATAGAATAGAATTCGTAAATACATGGATACATATTGATGTGGTTGCAAAAGCCAGAGTGTCTTTTGTTTATTATTTGGATAAGCTTTCCAAAATTTGTATTAGGCATATCAGTAAGGACTTATTATAGTATTACTGGGTTTTCAGAAGAGCATTTCAGAATATTCCTGAATATCTTAAGGCCCTGGTGCCACGGAGAGAAAAGGAGAAGAAGGAAATCAGTTTGTCTTTGTTATTAAAGTTCCGATATATATACATGACTGTAAGCTGCTGAGAGTCCTCAGGAATTCCAGGTCTACAGCGAATCATTTATATACCATCACTTTTCATGTGACTCTCGCCAACTCTGTGGAACATGGGATAATTTGTAGGCAATCTGCTTCAAAATGGTGAAATCTGTTGTAGCGCATATAGATTGTGCTTTTACTCTTCTACCTCATTTCTGTGCAATTGTGAAACAAATGGGTTGTACATTTCTCATACAAGAATCTCTCATTGTCTCACTTTTTCTTCATCATAGCTCTAAATATTCTGTAAATATTTTCATAAGAAGACTTTTGCCTGGAAACATGATGAATCAGCACAGAAAATTCCACTGCATAGTGGAATGATTTGGGAAAAGTAAGACTTAAACAGTTTTGATGTAAGTTGTTGCAAAGTGCAGACAATCCCTACTAGGCATGCATAATGTGGACTTTAACTACTACCTCTCGTCCTCTGTTAATAGCAGTCTTTACTGATGTTTATGTGTTGCTGTTCTGATAACAGAGTTTTTTTTCCAGTGAGTGTTGCATGGGCTATCAGTTTTGTTTAAAAGACCCTGAGCAGCTGTGTAGTGCATGCCTAAAGATTGTTTGACAAATCCCCAGGGCCAAATGTGACTGTAGGAGATTTTATCCTGCCCAGGTGCATGACTTTGAACTTGCTGTGTGAAGGGCACTGGTTTAGACTCCTCTTGTCCCATAGAACTGAGTTGTTTTAGGAATTAGAGGGAATTTTGGCTGTATGGTATGAAAATAAATATTTCCAGTTAACTGAAAATCTGCTGATGAATTAATCCATTAATTGATCTAAGTACCTCTGCAATATAACATTTAGTTTCAAAGTGAATCAACATTAAGACAGTCTAGAATGAGATGAAATTACTCTGCTCAATCTGTTTCATAAACTTGAGTAATTATTGACTTTTATGTTAAAAAGCCATTAGATTCTGCACAGCAGACCTTTAAATCACTTCTGGAATTAGTTTAAAAATGTAGCATCTGCCTACAGTATGACAGTTCCTGTACAATTATTTTCTAGAAATGAAACAGAACTTGTATGTGCCTTGCTAAACCAATTCCACTGAGAGTCCAAGGAAATAATTTTCTCTCATTTGCTATCTGGCTTTCCTTTACAGCTGTTAGTTGAAATATCTGAGTAGAATATCTATTGTTTGAAGCCCCCTCATATTAGAATAAAAGTTAGGTTTGTTTGAAGTTACAGTGAAATTCTTATTGCCGTCTTCATGACAAGAATTTAATTCCCAGTGCTTATAAAGGGAGTGTACAACTCAGAACATAACATCTTGTTCTGTCTTAATGTTCAGCTGAACATGTGTGTGTAAGCGTTTTATTTTTACAATGACTGGAAGAGCAAGAGGAACTGGGGGTCCCAGAGGTGTCAGAATGAATAGTTACACAGATGCATTCGCTATAGTTGAAAACTAGAGAGTGGGTGACTATAGAAAACTTTTAAAAAGCGTGTAGTGTTGCTTCCTGTTTAAATGAGGTTTTGTTTCTCTCTGTTTCAGCTCCCCTGACTTTATAGTGGTACCTAAACAGTGAACAAAAACAATTAGCTTTTAAGATAAACTAATTGTGGAAATCAGTTGCATGCAAGGGGAAGGTCTCTAAAATGATGTACATGGATCCACAGTAATCCCTTCTGTTAGGTATTAAACTTCTCTGTGTCCAGGCTGAGATATTCTGGCTGTATCAGCTAGGCTGAAGAAACAGCTGCTCTGCATGTGTGAGGATCAAAATACTGACTGTCATGTCATCAGATGGTACTTCCAGAATTCCACTGTTCTGTTTCGTGAACATTCATCACTCTCACATGTGCACTTATGGGTATGTATGTTCTATGAAAAACTTGAGTAGTGGTAATTTCAAATAGGTTTATAATTCTTTATGTAGAAATAATTACTGTAATATTTAACAGTACAAAGAAACTTCAGCAAGGAATTCAGCCATTAATGGATAAAGTGCCTTAAGAAGTTAGCTCAAGGATTTAGAGGCTTCTAGAGTAATTTAGATTAATTTTTAGTAGGGAAAGCTTACTATATCTGGCATATTTTTTTAGATTTTAAGATAGATTTAATGTGTAACAGTGTATTTAGGCTCATTGAACCTAATGAGATTTTAAGATATGATGCTTTTCAGCCTTAGTTTTCACTAGGAAATATAATTACCCTGAAAGTAATTAGTGTATTTTGTTTGAATAATTTACTATTTTTTTAAAATTTATTGTTCCAAATTGGTAAACATACATACCATTTTCTCCTGAATATCCTTGCACATTAGTTGTGAAATAAACTCTTAAATTTTAACATATTAACTTTTAACTGTAGTTATTGCTAGCAAATGTTATATTTCACTAAAGTCTTCCTCCATATTCTTAACTAAATTTTTTGCCTCCGGTGTGCTATACTATACAGTGGACGACTTTGGTTTCAAAGAATCACAGAATGGTTTGGATTGGAAGCGATCTTAAAGATCATCTTGTTCCAAACCCCTGCCATGTTCAGGGACACCTTACTACACCAGTTTTCTCGAAGTCCCATTCAACCTGTCCTTGAACACTGCCAGGAATGAGGCAGCCACAGCTTCTCTGGGCAACCTGTGCCAGTGCCTCACCACCCACGTAGTAATGAATTTCTTCCTAATATCTAAATCTACCCTCTTTCAGTTTAAAACCACCCTACCTTGTCTTGTCACTACATGCCCTTGTCAAAAGTACCTCTCCAGCTTTCTTGTAGCCCCCTTTAGGCACTAGAAGTTGCTATAGGGTCTCCCCGGAACATTCTTTTCTCCCGACTGAACAAGCTCAGCTCTCAGCCTGTCTTCATAAGCAGTGCTTCAGCTTATCAGCTGCTTTGTAGCCCTCCTCTGGACTTGCTCCAACAGGTCCATGTCTTTCCTGTGCTGAAGGCCCCAAAGCCGAACAGAGCACTTGAGGAAGGAATCTAACAAGAAAGGAGCAGAGGAGGAGAATTACCTCCCTCTACCTGCTCATGCCTCTTTCGATGCAGCCCAGCATACAGTTGGCTTTCTGGGCTGTACACACACATTGCTGAATCATATTGGGCTTCTCATCAACCAACACCCCTCTTTCCCTTCAGGACTGCTCTTAATCCATTCTCTGCCCACCCTGTAGATGTGCTTGGGATTGCCCTGACCCAGGTGCAACCCACACCCACCTTGCACTTAACCTTGTTGAACATCATGAGGTTCATGTGGGCCCAGATCCCCCTGGATGTTATCCCTTCCCTCCAGCATGTAGACCACACCACACAGCTTGGTGACATCAGCAAACTTGATGAGGGTGCCCTCAATCCCACTATCCATGTCACTGACAAAGATGTTAAACACCACCAATATGGCTCCGATATCGAGCCCCGAGGAAGAGCACTTGTCAGTGGTCTCCACTTAGGCATCAAGCCTTTCATCACAGTGTGTGTCATTCTAATTAAGATGTAACATAAATGTTTAGGATTACTGCATGTTACTAAGCTGCATTAAAATTCCAACTGAATCAATAATCTAAGGCTTTCAGTACAATTCAGAACAATTTTGAGTGAATCTGAATTTTTTACGTTTGACTATGGATATAGGCTTGTGACAGAGACCATGTAGTTCAAAGCAGACAGATTGGCTGCTAGACATTCTATAGCTGTGGCAATGTAGGCTGCTTTAATATAAGGAGAAACAATTAAGGAGATTGTAGCTATTCTGATGTACTTTGCTTTTTGAAACAGTATTTTTAAGAACATTCTAGGCTACAAACAGGTCATATTACCAACCCTGTAAGAAGCCTTTTGTATTCCAGTAGGAGTCTTTATCCATCCAGATTCTCTATGGAATTTCTCTGCATAACTTCCCCTAAATTGAAATTTCTTGTATCTGTCTAGAACAGATGTGTACTTGAAAGGTGAGCTAAGCTGTTCTTTCCACATTCGTAAGTGAAGCTTGTACATTGCTATTCAAATAAGTGCATTGTGCTTTTGATATAGTGGATGTATAATGGAATACTGAATTAATTTTATTACTCTTAACATTATTCAACTTAGTAGGTTCATGACTTCTGCTCACTGAAGAACTTATTCTTGGATCTGACAGTTACTTTATGCAAAACCTGAAAGGAGAAGATGAGGTGATCACACCTTAATTTGTTCATGGTTCAGTCCTTAGTCTGATAAAAAAGGCTCAATGGGATTATTTCAGTAGAAACAGAAGTAGTTTCTCTTGGAAATATGTTGTTGTCTGACAAGAACATCCATTTGTGAGCATCTTTTGTTTTCCTGAGAAAAAGTGACAGTTAATGATGTTGCAAAGGGATGCAGCTCTTGTCCAGAATGTACTTTTGAAAAATAGCCACATTTCTGAAGGCAGGTACTCTCTGGTACTGTATGATCTGTTGTTGGGTCCACTACTTGAAATGTTTGATGTGGGATTATTTGTTTTCTTTAAAATCTGTAATTGATCTGCTTGAATCATACTGATCCAGAGAGAGACTTGGTGTCAGGTTTTCTTCCCAGATAAGAATATTCCAGCACAATATTCTGGGAAACTCTTCTGGCAGTTGTATTTTTAAGCAATGCATGCCATCATTTACAGGTATGTATGTTCAAAATATATCCTGTTGTAACAGCATTTGTGAATATGGATATTGGCTGCCCACATGTATCAGTTGACTAGAAAAATTGCAACATGGCAAGTATCTGTTCTTAAACTGTGACACCTTTATGAAGAAAGTCCTCAGTGTTGTGGAGATGATGGTGAAGCTGCCTATAGAAAGTGCTGTGTAGTTAAAGACATTGCCCTTTACTTAACATTGCTACGCCTTATGTGTTTTTATTCTACTAATGCTATGTTCAGTATGGGATCTTTGAAAAGTATCCAGTTATTGCTATTAGTGGAATGCTTTGTGTTTGCAGAGTCAGACCCTAGAAAGACAAGCAGAAGTTTAGTGGCCTTCTAAGTCAGGTCACAGTATAGCTTTTGTCTTTGCTAACAAACTCCTGCAGACTTGTTATTTGAACAGCGTAAACAGGGAGTTATAAATTTAAATAAAAGTAAATAATAGTGTCCTAGATTTGCATCTGGATTTTGTTACCAGTCTTAATATGCAACCCAGAGCAACAGCATGCCACATGGGAAATCAGATAGTATTGTGAATCTCTCAACCTTGTGCATTCTAATCTTATTGTGGTTTCCTGTAATATTGCTGATATGCCAGATAAAACAAGCTTGCATCCAAAATCAACCTCTATAATAAATGGATGCTCTCTGTTATCCCTATTTGTCCTTTAATCCATGATTAACTGTTCTGTATCGCAAAAGGAAAATCATTATTGTATTCAGTTTTGTGTGTAAAATTTCAAAATGATAAGCAATTGTGGTTTACATGACTGTTTAGTTCAAGTGCAGTTAAATATTTTCTGCTACATTGAAATGTAGAAATACTCTTATTCAAAGCAGATCTTCAGGGTAACTGCTTTCATGTTTCTTCAGTGGCATTTAAACTTTTCACTGTGATGATGAAATTGCTGTGATTTGGCTTCATCAAAGTAATGTTTCTTGTTTTTTTTTTCTTTTTTTTTCCATTTACTTGAAATTATGTGCAGTACATTACATTGTCTGTAGAATTAAACATACGGACAGATACAATTATTTTGCTGTCTGAATGCTGAGTAGAATTTGTGACTAAAAATACCAAGATCTGGTCCCTTTCCTTCCTTTTTTTCTGGCTGTGCAGATTTCCATCTGAAGTTTGTATGTGAATTCCAAAATCAACATTCCATTATTACATTGAGAGAGCTTTGGTATCTTTCTGTTCTAAAATATGTGGTATTGCGCAATAGCCCCCTATTTCACATAAGGATTTTTATATTTGTAAATAATCAAGAAAGTTTTGAGGGGAATGTTGTTCTCTTTTATGCAAAGAGCGTCTTAACATTATATTTCTTTAACAACTCAACGAGACACTTCAGAAGCATAACCAAAAAAAGAAGTCTACTACAGAAACCCAAGCCACAGAGACATGAAGTGCTGTGGGAAATATTGATACCAGTCATGTAGCTTGATTAGGGAGATATTCTATCAATCATTAATACAGTTATTTTGTTTCATACAGCACTTCAGAATACAAGTCTGAGGTGCTCTGATTCATCTGAAGGTGACTTGCTCTTTGTCTAAAGAGAGAGATCAGCTGCCCCTAATTTAAGCACTTTACTTTCTTGTCTGGTACCCTGATACTATTAGAAAAAAAAGTCAGGTCATGAGGAAAGAATTAATACAAGTGAGTGATGATAACATAGTTAGTAATTGAGACCAATACTGTATAGATATAAGGGCAAAGAAAGAATACCAATGAGAAAAAGTTGGTGAAGTTGTAATATACCTCTCATGTTGAAAGATTAGAGTAGGCTGGTCTCCATGCCTGAAAAATCATGCATTCTTTTGTTCTATGGACCAAATTAATATTTAACGATTCATGGGAGAACAGGTCGAGTAAGAAAAGTAGAAATACCTACTCCCTCCCTTTCCTGTCAACTAGTTTGGAATTAAGGGCAGTGTCCTAGGACGTAGAAAACATGGATTTAAATCCTTTTGGGAAAATATGGGTAAATACTTTGTACTGAAGCTTTTCTGTTTGTTTTGACAATGTATTTCTGAAGCCTTATTTGATGTGAAAGAATGACAAAATTCACAAATCATGTACTACTTGATAAAGGTGACAGTAACCAAAGTCTTAGTGAGCTATGCTTGCAGTATTGAAAAGACTACAGTTGAAATAACCAGAATGAAAGCAAGCCATAATCAAAGAACTACTTTTCAAAACTCAAATCTTGCTTTTTTTTTCTTTAGTGCTGTAATTTTTGAATACTATAGGATGGCCATATTTTGCCAATGTTGTGCTATGAGTACTGCAGGCAAACAAAAGTCTAGGTGGCATAGAAAAAGGCAGAACTAAAGTTGTCAGTGTAAAACACTGCTAATAGAAACCAACTATCAATGTCTTCTGTAGCCACTTGATTACACACCTATATTCACTGAGGGTTTAGAGACATGGTTTTAATTTGCTTTATACCTCTGCTTTTCTGTAAAGAAATGGCATCAGTAAAATGTTACTTGCAGTTACGGTTCAGTGATATTAGTTGAAGATTGCTATTATGAAAGGAGGTGAAGCATATTTCTGACTCTCACTGTGAAACGCATGCAGGTTGAATTCAGGAAATAAGTGTGATTGTGACTTTTGTAAACCCAAGGAGAGATAAGAATGGGAAACCCTTGTTCTTCTCATAGTGGAGTGTCGTGGTTTAAGCTCAGTCAACCATGCAGCCTTCTCTCTCCCTCCCTCCCTTTCCTCCCCCCTGCTCCCAGAGGGATGGGGAGGAGAGTCAAAAGCATGTGGCTCCCATGGGTTGAGATAAAAACAGTCCAGTAACTAAGGTATAACACTAACCACTACTGCTACCACCAATAAAAATAATGATAAGGGAAATAACAAGGGAAGAGAATACAACTGCTCACCACCCACCGACTGATACCCAGCCTGACCCCAGCAGTGATCTTCGCTTTTTGGGTCCCTGCCCCCAGTTTATATAGTGGGCATGACATGCTGTGGCATGGAATACCTCTTTGGTCAGTTTGGGTCAGGTGTCCT